>CM076848.1:138758907-138987479 GCA_039519185.1 Astragalus membranaceus | reverse complement strand
CATAACGGGTTCTAAAAGCCGTCTTCTGAATATCCTCGTCCTTCACCTTGATCTGATGATAACCCACCTCAAATCAATCTTACTGAATACTTGAGCACCCACCAACTGATCCATCAAATCGTCTATCCTCGGAAGTGGATACTTGTTCTTAATTGTCACCTTATTCAATTGCCGATAATCCACACAGAGTCTCATACTACCATCCTTCTGCTTAACTAACAGCACAGGAGCTCCCCACGGCGATACACTCGTCCTCACAAATTTCTTCTCGAGCAGATCCTCAAGTTGCTTCTTCAACTCAGACAATTCGGATGCGGACATCCTGTACGGTGCCATAGAAACAGGTCTGGTACCAGGTACAAGATCAATAGAGAATTCAACTTCCCTCTCTGGCGGTACACTTGGAATCTCATCGGGGAAAACATCAGGAAACTCGCGCACCACCTGCAACTCTTCAATGATAGCTTGATTCTCAACAGACTGAACTCCTTCCTTCATCAACTTCCGCAACTGACTAGCGGATAACAGACCGGACTCCTCACCTCCAAAACTCACCGACTTGCTACGACAATTAATATGAACATGGTTATGCTCTAACCAGTTCATACCCATGATTACATCCAATCCGCCCAACGGCAAACAAACAAAATCTACAACAAAGTCTCTGTCGAAGATCGACAAGGGACATTGAGAACACACCAGAGAAGTAGTTACCGACCCCTTAGCTGGAGTGTCGACAACCATCTCTCCATTCATAGCAGACAATACAAGACCCAATTTCTTACAACAATCAACAGCAATAAAGCAATGAGTAGCACCAGTATCAACGATAGATTTTAAAGGAGTACCATTAATGAAGCACGTACCTCTAATAAGTCCATCATCTTCAGTAGGCTCTTCACCTGCCAAAGCGAACACTTTTCCAGTGGACCTTTCTTTCTTCGGCTTCGGACACTGCGTACTAATGTGCCCTCCTTCACCACAGTTGTAGCAGACCACCTCCTTACGCTCACACTCAGCCACCACATGACCCTCCTTACCACAACGGTAACACTTCTTCACTTCAGCTTTGCACACGTTACTCTTGTGACCAGCTTTGCCACATTTGTAACATACAATGCTAGCAGGAGCATCTCCCCAACTAGTCTTCTTGCCAACAGCAGCTTTCTGCTTACCCTTACCAGCAGGAACATCATACGGTTTACCACGACTTTGAAATTTGTTCCTCTTCTCATTCATAATCTTGTAGTGAGCATTGTTGTCTTCCTCATAAATTCTGCAGCTATCAATCAAGTCGGAGAAAACACGGATCTTCTGGTAACCAATCGCCTTCTTAATCTCAGGTCGCAGCCCATTCTTAAACTTAATGTATTTGGAAAACTCAGCAGTAGCTTCACTGTAATGCGGTTAAAACTTTGCTAATTCCACGAACTTAGCAGCATACTCAGTCACAGACATATTCCCTTGTTTCAGCTTCAGGAATTCAATCTCTTTCTTGCCTCGGACATCCTCCGGATAATATTTTCTCATAAACTCCCTGCGGAACACAGCCCAAGTGATCTCTTCGTTTGCAGTCTCCAATCTCTGCCTAGCCTCTAACCACCAGTCATCAGCCTCCTCTGCCAGCATATGCGTGCCATAACGGACCTTCTGTGCCGGAGTGCAGTCCATCACACGAAAGATCCTCTCCATCTCTTTCAACCAAGCTAAAGCCCCACCGGGATCATACCTGCCCTTGAAGGTAGGCGGATTCTCTCTCTGAAAGGTAGCCAAACTCTGAGACCCAGCATTCTCACCAGCATTCTGCTGACCCTCCACGGCCTGAGCCATAGCAGCCAACACAGCAGTAATAGCAGCATCGTTCCTTCCAACCATCTCAACTAATCACTACAATCATAAGCAACAGTTAGAACTAATTGACAATACTTGATCGTCAATGACACAATAACTTGACAACTTGGCCGGACAGACCGAAACTGCTCTGATACCACTAATGTAACATTCCCTTTCTACCCGAAATTTTTTTGACAAAAATCAGAGTTTTCAAAATCGTTTTTCGCTACACCCACAAGGGATGCCACATTTACACCAATAACATCACACGTCAGTAAATAAAATTCACCATTAAATAGTAAGATACATAACAGTAACTCCATCACCATGCAGCGGAATAAAAATAAAAGTTCAACAATTAATCCATAACATCACCATAAAACTACAGAAATTAAATAATAAAGACAATTGACAAAAACTAGCGTTCATCCCCCCGAGTGCTACGTATCAGAGCGACACGACACTGACTCAACTAGCGAAGTTAGACATGCCTTCACTCGCAATCACCTGCACGTTACCAACATAGGGGTAACATTCAAACAGAAGGGTTAGATATCTAACATTATAATAGCATATATGATAGGCAATATGCTAGAGTTACGACAACTATATCCACCACCTCACAACAACATCAAAATGGCAAACACCAATAGACATCACCAACATCATGAGTAAATGAATGAGATGCAACCCACACCAACGGGTATATGCATGTGGTACCAATCATCACCAATAAAGTAGCCAATAAGGGCATCATCACCTGTATGAGCATCACCATCATCACCTATAGCTCCAAGGCCGAAGCCATCATCACCAAAATAATGCATATGCAATATATGCGACACCATGAACAATGCACCAGAGACAATTAACAACAACAGACATTTAGTTGACACAACATCACCAATATCAATAAGTGGTCATAGACCCATCACCTATCACCTTAGCCAATAAAATAGGCACATCACCTGTTATATCATCACCAATAACACCAATCATCACCAATAACACCTACACCTATAGGACAGTCTAACAACTTGACCAACAATCACCGACCCCAAAGACACCAATAAATTTCCCACATCAATGGCAACAACAATTTAACAACACCGGGGACAACGACAATTTACGACGCCAGGGAGAGTACCAATTTACAACAAACAGCGGCATTTGTTTACAGCAAAGAGTAACGATAGCCTTTAAAAACAACAACTCAAAAATGGAGACAGCAACAGTGATTTTCCAGGGAAAACAGCAACATAAAAATGGAGACAGCAACAGTGAATTTTCAGAAAAACAGCAACATCATTTTTACAAAAACAGCAACATTTGTTCACTGTGACAGCAACATCAATTTTTAGAAAAACAGCAACATTTGTTCTACTGTGATGGCAACGTTAATTTAGAAAAACAGCAACATGTGTTCTACTGTGACAGCAACATCAATTTTTTGAAAAACAGCAACATTTGTTCACTGTGACAGCAACATCAATTTTTAGAAACACAGCAACATTTGTTCTACTGTGAAAGCAACGTTAATTTAGAAAAACAGCAACATTTGTTCACTGTGACAGCAACGTTAATTTAGAAAAACAGCAACATTTGTTCACTGTGACAGCAACATCAATTTTTAGAAAAACAACAACATTTGTTCTACTGTGACAGCAACATTAATTTAGAAAAACAGCAACATTTGTTTTACTGTGACAGCAACACGACAGAAACTGGCGCCCAGCAACAGGGCGCCTAGCACAACAGCAGCACAAACAGACTTGGCGCCCAGGAACAGGGCGCCTAGCACAACAACACAGCAAATGGCGCCCAGGAGCAAGGCGCCTAGCAGGCCAGCAACACAGAAACTGGCGCCCAAGAGCAGGGCGCCTAAATCAGCAACAACATCACAGAAACTGGCGCCCAGGAGCAGGGCGCCTAAATCAGCAACAAGCACAGAAGACACTGGGCGCCTAGGGCGCCCTTCACAGCAACACAGACACGCACCAATCACCACTGGGCGCCTAGGGCGCCATTTCCTGCAACCAAGACAGCAACACTGGGCGCCTAAGGCGCCTTCCTCAACAACACCACAACAACACTGGGCGCCTAGGGCGCCACGTCCAGCAACCAAGACAACAACAAAGACATATGCGACAACATCATCAATGGCGCCCATGGCGCCTAGGGACCAATTGTTTTCGATTTTGATTTCCACCATATTCAATCACCAATTACCAATTTCAAACATCATGAGTATATTCTAACATCACCAAAACAACACCACTTAAGATCAAAGGGCAACAATAGAGCCTATCTCCCACATATCCCCCATCATACACCCTATTATAAAGTAGAACCCGCCCTTACCTTAGGTTTGCCGATTACGTGATCCTCTTGCACGAAAGCTCCAAAGAACCACAGCAACAAAGCTCCTCTCTTCTTTCTCCTTGGTTTCGCGCCGTCCCCTTTCTCTCCTCTCTTCGCAACTTTCTCTCTTCTCCTCTTCGCAACTTTCTTTCTTTCTTTTCTCCAAAAATGCGCTAACACTCCAAAACCCTAGCTAATTGCCTTCACCTATGTGCCTAGGCCCTTGGGCTCTTGGATCACGGGCCCCCGTCTACTACTCAGCTTGATTACTAACACCACTCCCTAATTTAAATAAAACATCATTTTATTAATTTAATATGACCATACTAACAAAATACCTAAATAATTTAATTAAATAAATAATTAAATTATTTGGGCGTTACAGCAGTTGGATTTGAAGATTTAGAAGTTGAGAGAAAGGAAATAAAGACGGTACCTCGAAAAGCTTACAATTTGATTTCCATGTCTGGTTAGGAGAGAGAGGTGAAAGAATCAGCTGCAAATCAGTTCGTCTCATTTACTTAGATCAGTTCGTCTCATCTACTTACAAGTTGTTAACTAATTAAACAAAATAATCTTACAAACGAAAGAATTTGTGTTAGGCCTTACAACAGAAGCCATCGTCTGATCCTCACCAACCACTACGCTTTCGATTCATCGCTCCACGGCTCGCCGCACCTCCTACGACCATTACGCTTCCGATCAGCACTAGATCTGCGCCAGGGCAGCGGCGAGACACAGAGAACCACCGGTCTGCGCGTTAGCTTCCTGCTCCTGCGCCAGGGCGTCCATGAGCGGCGTAAGGAGTGCAACGGAGATAGTATATGCCGGTGAGAACGCAACAGGAGTGAGGCGTGAGAACACGAGAGGAGTGAGGTGTGAGAACAGGTTCTGAGAGTGTGCGAAGGAGAGGGTTCGTGCGAAGGAGATAGGTTCTGAGAGAGATAGGGTTCGTGCGAAGGAGAGGGTCTGATAGCATGACTTTAAAAGTCTATTTTTTTTGCTATTTTTTCACTTTAGAAGCCAGGCGTGTATTCGCTTGATTTTAAAACTCGCGAGTTTTGCCTCTTAATTACAAGTTTGCCACCGCGTCAACATATAAAGTCAGGCATCCGAGCGCCTGACTTTAAATGTCTAATTCTTTTCCTGATTTTGCACTAGTAGTACTGCAGCTGGTGATATTCATTACTTCAATTTTTCAAATTACTATCAATTTCTACGTGTTATATAGTAGTGTTGTTCCAGTGTCCCTCCAGCGTCCTTCTTGATGTTAGTGTTATTGTAATAATACGTGTAACATCCTGGGCCCTTTTCTTACTTAGTAGGCTACCCAGCGATGCATTCATGATCTTCTCTACCCCCCATGTAGAGTTTTTGCCTTCCGTGGGAATTGAACCATGTACCCTGAGGCTTGGGTACATGCTCAATGCATTCCCACTACCAATTGATCTAGTAGCTTGAAGTATCTGTTTGACCAAAAAGAGTTGAATAATAGGGAAAGAAGATGGACTGAATTTTTGAAGGACTACGACTTCGAATTGAAATATCACCCTGGGAAAGCCAATGTGGTAGCAGATGCTCTGAGCAGGAAGTCTATCCACACGGCAATGTTAATGGTTCACGAGATGGCATTGTTAGAGTCGTTCAGAGACTTGAAGCTCAGGGTAGCAAGAAAGAAGAACCGTATAGTATTGCGGCATATTCGGATAGCCAGTGTGTTAAGGGAACAAATCTGTGTAGCTCAAGAAGCTGATGTGAAGTTACAGTCTCGGAGGGGGTCGCCAGATTTTACTAAGGATAGTGACGGCATGATTTGCTTTAATGGGAGGATTTGTGTTCCAGATGATGATGATATCAAAAGGCAAGTATTAGAAGAAGCTCACACGAGTCAGTACTCTGTGCATCCGGGATCCACCAAGATGTACCGAGACTTGAAGTTAATGTATTGGTGGCCTGGGATGAAGGCCGAGGTTGTAGAATTTGTCTCTCGGTGCTTAACTTGTCAGAAGGTTAAGGAGGAACACCGAAGACCGGGCAGTCAGTTGCAACCACTTGATGTGCCAGTTTGGAAATGGGAAGATATCTCGATGGACTTTGTTATGGGTCTGCCGAGGTCACAAGCCGGTAATGATTCCATTTGGGTAGTAGTGGACCGATTGACTAAATCCGCTCACTTTATTCCTGTTCACTCGACTTATAAAGTTTCCAAGTTAACAGATGAGTACGTGAAGAACATTATCAGACTGCATGGGATTCCAACGAGTATCGTGTCGGACCGAGACCCTAAGTTCACTTCCAGATTTTGGAAAGCGTTGAATGAAGCTTTGGGAACAAGGGTGCTGGTTAGCACTGCTTATCATCCTCAGACTGATGGTCAGCCTGAGAGGACTATTCAGACTCTTGAGGACATGCTTCAGGCTTGTGTGCTCGATAGCGGAAGAAAATGGGAGATTGGTAAAGATAGGTTTTTGGGACCCGATATGGTTCGCGAGACTACTGAGAAGATCAAGTTAATTTGAGAAAGGATGAAGGTTGCTCAGAGTCGGCAAAAGAGCTATGCTGACAACCGAAGGAGGCCGTTGGAATTTGATGTTGGTGACCATGTGTTCTTGAAGGTTTCTCCAACCATAGGCACGGGTAGAGCCTTGCGAGCGAAAAAGCTCAGTCCTCGATATGTTGGACCCTTCCAAATCATCAGGCGGATTGGGCCAGTTGCCTATCGCCTCGCATTGTCTCCGGCCCTATCAAATCTCGATGATGTGTTCCATGTGTCTCAGTTGAGGAACTATGTTCCTGATCCGCATCAGCCGTTGAGTGTTGATACGATTGAGCTTCGACCAGATTTGTCATTTCAACCTTATCCTAGCTATATCTTGGAACACAGCGAGAGGACGCTGCGGTCAAGGACCATTCCTATTGTCAAAGTGGTCTGGGATGGTTTCTCAACCCAAGAGGCTACCTGGGAGTTGGAAGAGGACATGCGGGCTCGATATCCATATCTCTTCCATTGAGGTACGTCTTTCAATTTTGAGGACAGAATTTTAAAAGTTGGGGTGATTGTAACATCCCTAGTTTTTAAAATAATATTATAAGTGGATTTTAAAAACTGCTAGTCGAAGGAGTTAATAATTCACAATTCGGAATCGGTCGAGTCGAGAAATTATTTATCGAATAAATAACCGTAAAGTTAGTGGGGGTCTTGGCCTAAAAACCTTGATTAATGAGCTGAGGGGATTATGGTCTTTTTCCAACCACAACACCCTCAGCCCCAACTTAAAACAAGACAGCTCCCATCTACTCTCATGGGAATTCAGCTGAAAACAAGGAAAAGAAAAGCAAAAACAGAAAGTGAGAGAGAGGAGAGTGGGGCGAAGAGAGGAGGGCTTCTCCAATTGTCCTTGCATGTAAGTTCTCTCTTCACATTCCCATTCCATTTTTGATTCTGAATCCAATGGTACCAGAGTCAGGAACTGATTCTCACTCTTCCTCTATATCCCATTTTCGGATTTGAACCTTCAAGGTGGAAGACAATTAAATTCTGAGTTTGTGGTGGCTTGCATGTGTTGTACCAGCTGAGGAAAAGGGGCATCTCAGTCCTATACTTCGAATTGGAGAGGAGTTTGGCAAGGAGGTTTCCTGATTCAATGTATAGTGGAAGAGATTGCAGTTTTGGAAATTGGTTTGAGTTCTAGCGGGGATAGTTCGTTGACTTCGGTTCGTGACTTCGCTTTTCGGCTCAACTCTCGGACTTCGGTGTAACGGTGAGTTCTACTCACGGATAGGGTTAAATTGATATTCTGAAATGGTTTTGTTTTCAATACTATGGTATATGTTCGATCTTCGAAAACTCTGAAACCGAGAAACGTTTTATCGAGTCAAAAACCGTTTTCGTCGGAAAACGCTATTTTACTTATTATACGAAAAATACATATATATATATATATATATACCCTGGTTATGTGCTGGAATATGGTCTGAATATTATCGATAAACTGATGTTTTCAAGTCTCGGGGCTCATGGGAAGTCTCGGTATAAAGTGGGATCGAATCGGGAGAAAACTGTTTTCGAAACAGCTGAATTTTTAACCTTCTAGTGTCCATCGCGTCGCGACCCATGTCTGTCGCGACGCGACCATGTCAAAATTTTTCAAAGATTTTGGTTCTGTGTAATTTCGCGTCGCGACGGGCCCTGTCCGCGTCGCGACGCAGTGTAAATTTTCAGCAAACCTAATTGGAATTGTTTTCGCTATGACTTTTGATCCGGTGGTCCGATCGAAGTGTTTTCAGTTGCGTTGTGAAGCTTATTAAAAACCCTATTTAAAGGTGCAATTTGAATTCTGAAATTCTCTGTTTTGAAAGAGTTTAACTCATGATTTTGAGAAGTCTTGTGAAGACAAATGGTTTTGAAAACCGAAACTTAGTACACGTGTGGGTACGCCTATTAAATGGATGGAATGAATATACATTCATATATGTTAAATTGAATAATGATTATAACGCCGGATGTCTAACTATTGAATTCATCTAAACGGGTTATAGATCGATATAGATATAAATTATCTAATAAGCTTATGTGATTGATCCTTTGGTGATCGAAAAGATATAAATTATCTAACTCTCGAGAATTGATACGTATTGTCATATGTATCGCGTTGGGTGACGATCCGACAAGTAGCATACTAGGAAGGGAAGTCATGAGCCCCCACCCTAGGCCCTGTATACGTTTTGGCGTGGTCAATTCGTGGGTTACCGGGATTAGTGAATTGTTGCACAGCTGGTTTATGATAAGTTAGATGCACGATTCGCTCGGATTAGTGATTGTTGCACAGTCGGTGTTTCGATTAATAATTTAAGAACACGATTTACCGGGATTAGTGATTGTTGCACAGTCGGTATTTCAATAAGTGACTTGACATTATGTCTTGGAGTATGATTATAACGGTTTTATAATTAAACCGAGTGTTGTGAGGGGGAACGGTAGAGCTCACTAAGATAATGTTATCTCACCAAATCCATATTTGTTGTTTTTCAGAGAAGCAGGGAAAAAGGAAGACTATTGTGCACGAGTAGTTGGCATACTCTCGGAGGTGCTGAAGACTTGGTCATATTTACCCTTTGTTCTTTTGTTGTTCTATTTGGTTGTATAAACTTGTATTGGTTATGAGTTTTGCGAACCGTTTTATGTTTCTGTTTGGTATTTGGACTTGGATATTGTATTCCGTTCGGTATGGAACCGATGAACTTCTATTTTATGAAGTATTGTTATTCCGACTATGTGGTTATTCAGAAAAAGTTTGTATGTCCAATACTTAAACAGGAACTGTGTCCTCTGAACTTCCGCATCTGTGCATCGTCAGTGTCTCTACACGTTAGAAATACCGGGGTGTTACAATACGTAATGAATCATTCAATCAATATAATGAAAGTTCTCCACATTGGGCCGTGAATCGGCTGATGTGCTCCATTGTGGACTTGCCATCGGCCCCAGAAAAACGTAGCAAAGTCAGGTGTTTTGAATCATCTGGGCAGAGGCACCTATCTATCCACCCACTCTGGGTAAGGCTTCCTGTACACCAGCCTGTTGAGCCGTTTCAACTGCACACTAAAGAACTTCTTGATGGTGTCAGTTATTAAATTCGGGTTCAGGAGTTGGTGCCTTGATGGTCTTTCAGGTGGAGGCATTGGTCGCCACATTGTATCTGGGGGACCCTGCTCCCCTGGCTGCGTTGATTCCTGAGGTGGAGCATCTGTCCATGGCTGCCCAAGTATCACTTGGGCCAAGTTAACAAAGCGAGTTCCTGACACAAGTGCCTGTTTGCCTCGGTGAGGTGGAACCTGGTTCCATGGCTGCTCCGCCGGAAAACCATTAATCAATGTCTGTAAATAAGAACCTATCGGGTACGTACCGAGTGCTCCAAAGTAAGGCTGGGAGGTAGGCTTGTCGAGCAAGGTGGGTTTTGGACCCATGGCTGCTGACTCCGGGCAGTTGAAACCACTCAATAGGCCTATGTATAGAAAGCCTTACCCCGAGTGGGTGG
This sequence comes from Astragalus membranaceus, assembly GCA_039519185.1. Lineage (NCBI taxonomy): Eukaryota > Viridiplantae > Streptophyta > Magnoliopsida > Fabales > Fabaceae > Astragalus > Astragalus membranaceus. The sequence goes on along the minus strand of CM076848.1, from coordinate 138,977,247 downwards.
AAAGGTTGGGGCCCCCTGCCCAGAGGATTCAAGACACCGGATTTTGCCACATTTTCTAGAGATGATGGTAAATCCACATTGGAACACATAGGCGGATTCACGGCGCAATGTGGAGAGGGAAACAAGAATGAGTATCATAAGCTGCAACTTTTCCCATTGTCATTAACAGGAACTGCATTTACCTGGTATTCTTCTCTTCCAGACAATTCTATACAGACCGGGGCACACATGGAAAGGTGCTTCCATGACAGATTTTACTAGCCACAACCCGAAGCTAATGAATTTACAGCAGAAGGTGGACGAGACCGTGACCTACTTCATTGAAAGGTTATGAAAGATGGTCGGGAAGTGTTCAGTTCAGTTTCCTGAATCACAACTGACTTCCATGGCTATTATTAGAATGCGCCCGCAACTGAAGGAGAGGCTTTTGGGGCAAGCCTGCAATGACCTCAGCAGCCTAGCACTCAACTATTCAAATAGAGTACTTCATACAAGAAAAGGAGAAAAAGCAGAGCGCTAGGGGCCAAGACCCCAGTTAGTGGCAATAGTCGATGCCGAAGATGACTCCGACTATGATGGTGCAGCGGAACCTACGACAGACATAATGGCAGCCGAGATAGTCAAGGGAAAGACCTACTCATGTCTAGCTCTAAAGCCTCCCAAGGGCAAAGAGAAGGATGAGTCGAAAAGCAAGATCGAATATTCCTTTGACATCTCTAAGGCTGCTCAAAAACAGACAAATCAGGCTGCTGGATGGCCACAGAATACCACCTCCCGAAGAATTGAAAGGGAAGAAGTATTTCAAGTGGCATAATTCCTACAACCATGCTACCTCTAACTGCATTGTCTTCTGCTGAGCCATTCAAAAGGCTATTAAGAAGGGAAGGTTTAGGTTGGCCGATAAGGGTGCAGCCGAGATGACTGTGGATACTGACCCTTTTCCTGCGGTGGACATTAATATGGTCTCCTTTTTAAGCGCCGATAAGGGAAAAGGAAAGAAGAAATATGTATGGGTGCCCGAGCGAGAAGGTCCCCCCAGAAAGAACGCTATCGGTCTTTGACCGATCAGGAACTCATGTAGGAGGATCTATCATAGAGGATCACATGGCTTACTTACACATCAGGTTGGAAGTAAGAGACCCAAGCAATCCAGGGAAACCTAATAAAAAGTTGCCTAAGCCGAGCAGACTCACCCAGGAGTTCAGAGAGCTCCATTTGTCAAACTGAACCCTTCACGGCAACCACCCCAGGCAGGTGGGGAAAGGCCGAAGCCAAAGCACCTCCCGCCTAGGGGGAACGGTCTGTCCACCGATGAAAGCGTCGGGCAGGCCACTCTGTGAATCCCAGAGCAGGAATCTATTCCTAAGGGAGAATAACAGTGATGAATAACAAAGAATTCAGGGCAACTAGAACATTAAGACTACCATTTGAGGTCCCACAGGATCAGTGGAGGGCTCAAAGTGTGTCTAGAGGATCGGTCCCCCAAGAAATCTCTCCCACATGCTCGAAAAGAGGAGGTTGCAAAAGGCGAGGTCGTCTTAGAAGATGAGCCGAGAAGAGACTCTATCTTGGATGACATACTGAACAAGGAGAGTGAAACCTTCCTCGTGGATATAGGGATTGGTGGGATTGCTACCTTTGGAGTTTTGGGGAGCAGAAGGACAACCTAAGAAACTTGAGGGGATGTCTTTGCTGAGGAAGCCGAATGGGTTCCGTCTGGTTTGCAACCCCTATTACATCTGCCTTTACGATATTTACTAAATTTCGTACGTTTCGGATATAGAACATCCCTTTTTTTTACTATATGAAATCCACATTTTGACACCTGAGTTGACCGAGGAAGACAATCAAGTGACCGAGGGAATGGTGTTTGAGAAGCCCACGACAGATATGGTCAAGCACCTAAAGCCATTGTACATAAAGGCCCATATGAACTGAAAGCTCTTCAACAGGGTGTTCGTGGATGGTGGAGCTCTACTGAACATCATGACTTTGGCTACTATGAAGAAACTTGGGAAAAATGCTGAGGACCTTATCCCAACCACCAAGACCATGACTAGTTTCATGGGCCACCCCTCTCATGCTCTGGGAGTGTTGGTGGCCGATGTAACTGTCGGGTCCAAGGTAACGCGTTCGGCTTTCTTTGTCATTGAAGGGAAGCCATCGTATGTTGTAATCCTTGGTAGGGATTGGATACCCACCAATGAGTGTGTTCCCATGATTTGGATTGGTGACAAAGTGGAGATAGTGGAAGTCAATCCCAACCCTTTCCCAACCAAGGTCAAGATGTTTGAGGCTAGCAATACCAATAAGCTACGAAGAGGAAGGAGTAGAATCGTGTGAATGGACCAGAAAGGGTTGCAGACTCAATGCCAGTCGATCCACGGCGTGATGATGAGATCAATGGGTGACGTCGCACAAAAAACTACAAAGCCCGTTGGACAGGCTACACCTGTTTCACGTAGAGTTCAGTATCGAAGAGGCCATGTTCGGGGTAGTACAACAGCAGGATGAGCTCCACAAAAATCTACCCACGGGGGAATCGGATGACACCAAAGTAAAGACGTCAGCGATCCCCCTCACATTGAACCTATCCAACGAAGAATTCCCACATTCGAGGCTCAAATCGTGTAATCACCCTAGCTAAGTTCATTCCCAAACAGAACACATATACCATCTTAACAAGGCATGTGTTGCCAGATTGTTAATGAAGTAGACTAAGTTGGTCTTAGGGTTTAGATACCTTCCAAGCAATAAGCATTGGCTGTTGTATTGTGAGGGAAGAGGGCTAAGTTGATCAGCACTGCTAGAGTACTTAGAAGACATTTAAACACTCTCAAATACACTCAAACTATCTTCTCAGTACTCTGACCTACATATTTACCTTTCACCAATATGCATTCTCTTGAATGATTGATTCAGAAGATACAATTATCTTCTGACTTCGCTTCCTTAGTTACCTTAAGTTCACCAATATGCATTCTCTTGAATGGTTGATCCATACACAAGTTTAAAAAGGGTCACAATTCAAACCCCCCCATTTCTTGTGACTCCAGTTGATTTTTATTCACTTCATGGTTGTCCAATATAGTACCTGTCATTAAAAAGAATGGCCAAGTGAGGGTTCGCATTGATTACAGAAACCTAAACTTGGCCACTCCCAAAGATGAGTATAGTATGCCAGTGGTCAATATGCTAGTCGATGTCGCGGCCAACAATGCCATCTTGACTTTTATGGATGGTTACTCTAGTTATAACCAAATCTACGTAGCCGAGGTGGACACTCATAAGACTGCCTTTAGGTGCCCCGACACTTTAGGCATTTATGAGTGGTTTGTAATGCCTTTCGGCCTTAAGAATGCGGCAGTCACCTATCAAAGGGCAATGAACGCAATTTTCAATGATTTAATCGGCAAAAGCATGGAAGTGTATATTGACGATGTGGTAGTCAAGTTTAAGAGTTTCGAGGCACACCTAATTGAATTAGAGCAAGCCTTGAAACGGGTGAGACTACACAACCTCAAAATGAGTCCAACTAAGTGTGTATGCGGTGTGTTTGCAGATAACTTCTAGGGCTTCTTAGTGCATAATCAAGGCATTGAGGTAGACAAGGCCCAAGCAATCTTGGAGGCGAGACCACCAAAGAATAAGAAGGAGCTGCAGAGCCTCCTCGGAAAGATTAACTTCCTGAGAAGGTTTATTACTAACTCGACATGGAAGATGAAGGTATTTTCACCATTGTTGAGATTGAAGAACCCCGAGGAGATGACATGGGGGGCAAAGCAGCAGGAGGCCTTTGATCAGATCAACACTGACTTGTCAAATGGGCTATTAAATTAAATGCATTTGTTTCTCGTATGTACCTTTGAATGCCGTCAAAGGATAGACCCTTGAAGAATTTCTTGCTCAACACCCGTGTGTGGAGGTCATGACCCCCAAGCCGAGCCTGTTAACTACGTCGGTCTAAAGCCTTGGCTCCTCATGTTTGACGTCTCCAGTACCCAAACAGGGGCTGGTGTGGGGATAGTAATATCTAGCCCATGTGGCAGAACTTAGAAATTCATGTGCAAGATAGAGGACCAAGCCTCCAATAATCAGGCAGAGTATGAAGCCTTGATCATTGGTCTTGATATTTTGGCCGCCATGAAGGTCCAGTATATAGAGATAAAAGAGGACTCTCAATTGGTCATTAAACAAATCATAGGTGAGTACAAATGCTATAATGCCAAGTTGAGAGAATTGCATGCCTCGGCCTATAGCTTGTTGAGGCTGTTCGCCGATGCAATCATCACGTATATCCATAGGGACGAGAACCAAGAGGCAAACGACCTCGCCTAGAAAGCCTCGGGGTACAAAAGCTCGGTTGTGGAGGTTATGTATCAGGACGTCGTAGTGGTGGCCGAGCAAGACCTAGCAGATGCCTGGGTAAAGCTACTAGCTGATTACTCGCAAAACCCCTTGGCTGGGGCTGATTTTAAGATTAAGCAAAGAGCCCTAAAATATGTCCTAGTAGGCGATGAACTACACAAAAGAAGTACCAACGGGGTCCTCCTGTGGTGCTGTAGAAGAAAGGAAGTCTACTTGGTCATGGGTTAGATCCATGAGGGGGTTTGTGGTTCCCACAGGTCTGGCCCCATCATGAAATGGTCGATTTACAGACACGGGTACTATTGGCCGACTATCACGACCGATTATTACCAATATGCTAAGGGTTGCAAAGCTTGCCAGCTGCTTGGCCCCATACAATGGGTGGCCGCAGACGAGCTCCACCCAATAGTCAAGCTGTGACCGTTCAGATGATGGGCCATGGACTTGATTGGAAAGATATACCCTCTTTGCTCCAAAGGACATAATTTTATCATCGTAGCCACAGACTATTTTACTAAATGGGTGGAAGCCATGCCTCTAGGCAATGTCAACCCGGCTGCGGTGATTAGGTTCATTGAGAGTCAAATCATCTTTAGATTTGGGATCCCTGTGACCATTATTGCGGAACAAGGTACTATGTTTACAAGAGATCAGGTGGTGGCTTTTGCCTAGAAATATGGCATTAAGATGAGGCACTCGATGCCTAACTTTGCCCAGGCCAATGGGCAGGCCGAGGCCACCAAGAAGATCATTAACGAGCTTATCAAGAAGAACATAGAGGACAAGCTTAGAAGGTGGCATGAGATCCTAAATGAAGCATTGTTACAGCCACCGACATGACCCCGTAATGATTGGTATACGGCCAGGATGCAGTGTTGCCGCTCGAGACCAATGTTGCCTCACTGAGGGTGGCTCAGTAATGAAAAAGCCAAGAAAGAGGAAGGAAATTTACGAGCTACAATTGGCTTTAAGATCAAGTGAAAAGTTAAGAGTGATACCACACAAATGAGGGAGTTGTTTTATTCTATCAGGGTTAACTCCAAATTTTGTAGCAGCTGATTTTAAACAATTACGTAGATCCCTCCAAAATGGTCCGAATTGGAGTAGTGTCGGCCTTTTGGAATAGTCTTTTCTCCTGTACAACAGTCTGTAGAGGGTAAAGCTGGGGCATAACCTTCTAGAAAAGGCAAGCATGGCAACATCGATGAAATAGCATCAGAGCATGTGATGCTATCAATTTGACTTGCATCAAATGTTGTTACCAACAAGTCTAAACATAAAACGCATATTTCTGAGGGGGAGAGGGGCGAGCATGGATCTTCGCCACGGTTTCATGGTAAACATGAAACGCATATTTCTCAGGGGGCACCTGACATGCTCGCTCTTCATCCGAGACCCCTCGAATTACCCACCTCTCTCCCACAATATGACCCATCTTATAAGTAAGAGTCTCCAGAGAGCTGCTCCCCGGACCGATCTTGCTGGCTACTCTACGAACTTCCTCATTTTCCCAAGCATAGTCCTCAGGAACCGGTGGCTCATCCTTCATTTCAATAAACCCCATATCCTCGGAAGACAAGTCGACAAGATTAGTGTCTAAGGGTGTTCTCTCCTGATGAACTACTTGAAGATTCAGAATTTGACCGAGCTGAGACGTCGCCTTGAGAGGCGTCCGTCCAATCTCAGGCATAATCCTCATCTTCTCGCACAACTCGGGGCGAAGATATCTTCTTCAGAGTATTTTTTCCAACGACCATGGTTTATCCTACAAGGAGGGAGTTCACTAAGCAAATACAATCTTTGATCCTTCAAATATCTGGATAAAGGTCGAACCAAAATCCGGTCTCAAGGGATATCAGATACCCCAGAAGCATATTCGAAGTAACGGAACCAAGGGAGGATCCCACTAACAAAGGAAAGACGGACTTCTAGTATACCCTATAGTACACGGTCTAATGAGGGAGGCAACTAAGACAAGATAAAGGAAGGAAAATACCTGTTCAAAAGAAGTACTCTGGTTTAAAAAAGAAAGCTTGAGAAGATCCCAGAGCTAGTAGATGTCAGAGGAAGAGGAGACACGAGTCGGAAATGTACAAATGAGGAAATGATACGACTATTTATACAAAAGAGGTGAAACCGAAGCGACGATATCCCAAACGACGCCGCCTTAGCAAAACAACCATAATGGTGCGCTGGAAACGAGAAGCCATCCTAAGTGACCATAATGACAACACGCCTCGAGAAATCAAAAGGGAATCCGCCACATGGCACCTTGAGACAATAAATCGACCATCAATAATTCCATCAGGCAAATCCAACGATGGATAATGGCTCATTCAGGAACCACAGGAACAATGAGTAATAGGCATCTAAAACCTCACCCCTCAATGAGACATCACCTAGTCCCGAGATAATTACCTCGGGTCTTATCTAAGCAAATGAATCATTTGGATAAAACCGTCTTAGGCCCATGCTGATCTACTACACTCAAGCCGAGGCCTCTCTATCTAGTAACCTCGACTTGGGGGGAAACTGTTCCGAATCAGCCAAACACTAGGTCCAATTCAACGAAGCCCATGACCCACATTCGGTGAACGGTGAAGATGCTTTCGCTCCATCCAATGGTACAAGTGCATTCACCCAAGCACCCATCAAAACACGTCACATGTGGGCACTAATCCCTATAAAATCACTGCTACAGGTACGCATTTATTACCTCACATCACATATTCTCAATGTTGACTTAAGCATCGGAGTGCGTGCAGGTACCACCCCCCTCGCGGAATCAGCGCGAGCCTAATCACCTCGGAGGTTTCTGTAATCAATGTAGCCAGTACAAATCAATATATATATATATATATATATATATATATATATATATATATATATATCTGTGTGTGTGTGTGGGACGAGTGGGACGAGTCGGGTGAGAACACATGGTTATTGTGAGAACATGAGAGCATTAAATGATAATCGTCAGATTAAAATTAACGATTCAAATTACGTTATTAATTATAAGATCTCTTTATGACATAAACTTCCGCCTATATCACGATCATATAAAAAAGACACTCTAAATAAATATGCCTATGTGTGTGTGCATTCTTTTTTGACAAGCTATGTGTGCATTTTTTTTAAGCAAAGACTAATATATAATAAAAAGAAAAAAGGAGTACAGAAAAAGACTAAGGGGGGACGAAACCAAAACCCAAGGCCAGGGAAAAAACAAACAAAGCAGCAAAATGGAAACTTGGGCAAGGCACCCTAGACCAACCATCCAAATGAAAACAGATCAACAAAACAGGCCAAAAACGGCTGAAAAAACAAACTCAAAGTGACAGATATTGAGCTATCTTTGGACCGAAGATTGTATCCAACTGACAAACTCTTTTTCTGTTTCTTCTTTTGTTTCTTGGACACAACCGGTTCCGAGTACCTCTCAGCTGAGTCAGGAACCATCGGATCACCCACATCGTCTGGCGACTTATCCCACAACCTACTTAAAAGTTGCATATCAGCTTTAACTGCTGGATTCATGTCCTCTGAGTCAACAATCAAGACTTTGGAGTTTGGATATAACATAGATGCTTGAGATTTCGGGACAACCTCATCATCTGAGATATCCGCCCAATTTTTCTTTTTAGCAGATGTCTCCACTGAGTAGGAAGCACCAGAGTTAAGCCTAGTCGCGGGAGACTTGGTGGAGCAGGTATGAGCTTCACCAATATCATTGCCCCCAGCCATCTCTTCAGGTGTAATAACTGTGTTGCCAAAACCCTTGAGTCGATCGGGATTGATGTCATCCATCACCAAAACCAGACTATTGTCTTGTATGGTTGGGCCAGCGTCAGGCTCACCCGGTTTCTCCAATGACTTCCCCTTATCATTCCGAGAAGGCTTGCTAAGGGGATTTATCTTCGTACTGCCCGTCTCCGCAGTTCTCTTACAATTCTGGAGAGAATGACCAATACTACCACAAGAGCTGCAGAATAGAGGTACCCTCTCATATTCCACCCTGATAAGAAAGGCATAACCCTCTCTTTCTACTAACAATTGATCATGCAGCTTCTCAGAGAAATCAACATCAATAAGAACTCTAGCAAAATGACCAAAAGTCCTCTTCATAGGGGCTTCATCCAAAGCAATAGGAGCACCAAGGCTACCACTGATCTCGAACAAAATCTTTGACCTCCAATACTCCCGGGGAAGACCATGAAGCCTAACCCAACACTGAGCATTGGTCTGTTTTGCAGAAAGAGGGTCAAAATCTGGCGTCCAAGCAAACAGGCGCAAAACTCCCGGTTTTAAAGATCGCGATCCAAGCGACCAAACACGCCTAAAGTTTTCATTAGATACAAAAGAGAATTCAAAAAATCCCTTACCAAGAGAAACCAGAGACCAATCAGAAGAAGTCTTCCACATATTAGACAACTTTTCCTTTGATTCCTTAATCTGATATGGTTTATCCCCTTTAGACAAAATTATTCTACCATGTAGTAGATTGACACATTCAGCAATACTAGCCTGATATTCATCTTCCGAGATCTTAACAGCAAGAACATCTCCCTTTAAACAAGGTTTCTGTTGCTTACTGTAATCAAAATCTACAAAGGATCTGGGGGAATGAGGTGTACCTGTTAACGCCTCAGAGAAAGACTTCTGTTTCACCCCACTCACAGATGGAGCATCCTCGGCAGGCTGTACTTGCGCCAAGCTAACAGACTGATTTCCGAGAGCAGGACCGCAGAAACCCACAACATGTGAACCACTGACACCCATCGCCGCCTCTGGAAAAAGAAGCCCATCACGACTTGTAGAACCACAAACTGTAGTTGGCGCTTTGTTGGTGCAAGGAGCATGATCCCCCTTTCTACCCACCTGCAAAGAACCAGACAAAGACCAAAGATCTTAAGACAAATCAGCCTTGGAGCCCCCTGATCGGAGCTGCAGCAAATCATCAGTGAAATAGGCCATGGAGGCCGCGGCTCCTCAGGAGAGATCCAAAAGGATCAGCGCCTAGAAGAGAACTGAAGCAAAGAATGGAGCGAGCAGTAGGGGGGAGACGGCATGAAAGGGTGAGGGGAGGCTAGGAGTGGAGGGGGAAGGAGAAGGCGGTTGAGAAGGTTGAGAAGGAGAGGGGCAGAGGGGGGAGGCAGCCTAGGGGGCGCGGCGCCCATGGGAAACCCTAGCAGAGGGCTGCGCTCCATCTCGTTCTTTTTCCCCAAAGAGATAAAAATAATTGTTCTGCGTCAAGCTATGTGTGCATATGATTAATTGTTCTTAAAGAAACATGTTTTATTATTTTGTAAAATCTAATATATATCTTATTATATGTATCAAATAAATAGACTTGAAATATTTGACCAAGACTCCATTGAATTTCAATAATCAATAACGCATTGCTTCAAATTTTAACAAGACAAAGTAATAAAATTACAGATGACGGTTAAATAAGAAAACAAAAAAATCATTAAGGCAGGAATAGCTTAGCAGCAAAAAAATACCTCTGTCGTCTCTAACCATGAGACGAACACAACAGTGTATCTACTCATGATTCGTATAAGATTCAACTTAATGGATACGTGAAAGCCAGTCGCAGTGAATATCAGCTGATTTTGGGACAAAATCAGTTTAACAACCAAAAACGCCATTGAATGGGTACGTACATGGTAGCGGTATATGAGACATTTTTAAATTCTAAGGTAGGGATACACATACTAAAAGAAAACCATACATACACACACACACATATATATATATATATATATATATATATATATATATATATATATTTATTTTCCCCCTAGGTCTTTTTTTGTATTATGTTTTACTTGTTTTCTTTTCAATAATATCAGAAGAAGTACTCTTTTTCTTTACTGATGATTTTTTTGGTTCGGATCATTGCTCGATACCCATGGAAAGTCCCAACACTTTCAATGAAAGACTAATCTCTGCTCATGCTTAGGATCAAATTTTGCACTGGCCAACACCGAGTTTGTCCACTGCGGAAATCGAACCCTAGTGTGGCAGGGTAGATTAAGCCCAAAGAAAGTTTGCTTCAAAAGATTTTAATTAGTTAAATAAAATGTTTAAATATGTTTTTCGTCACTGCAAATATAACTTTTTTTAAATAAGTCTCTACAATTTTTTTAAATAAGTCCCTGTAAAATCACTTTCTTTAAAATATACCCTTCAATTAACTTTTCTGTTAAAAATACTGATGCAGCAACATTTGTCTGATTTGGTTTTGCCATGTCATATTTTTATATTTTCATTTATTTTAAAATCTGATTTGGATTAACACCTCATTGTCTTCAACCCCCAACCTTCATCCTTCATAACTTTTCTTTCCGAACTCTCTCAAAGCCAAATAAGACTAGTGTTGCCACATCAGTATTTTTTGACAGAAAAGTTAACGAAAGGGTATATTTAAAAAATTGTGATTTTGCAGGGACTTATTTAAAATAAATAAATTTGCAAGCACTTATTTAAAAGACAGCTATGTTTGCAGAGACGAAAATATATTTAAACCTAAATAAAATAATCAAACATTTATATGTTGGAACACAAGTGCACCCGGTGGTCCCATTCCTGATATTTTATGGGCCCTAGACAAATTGTGAGAAAATGGCTCCATTACATAACTATTTTTTAATTTGAATTTTTTCAATAAAAGACAAAAGAATAACTTATTTCATTTAACATAATACACCTTAATACATAATAGTAGTTTTACAAAATATTAAAAAACTTCTGTTTTCTCGGAAAGTCATTTTTTACTTCAAAAAACTTCTCTTTTCTCTATGGGCATTTTTTACTTCAAGTATTGATTTTCGGGAACGAGTATGTTTTTGTTTTTGAAGTACCCATGCTTTAGTTCCGTGACAACAAACATGAGATTATTCCTCACGTTTTTACATCAGAGAGATTTAAAGAGCTGCACATTTATTTTTTTACCAATAAATTAATCACGTTTCACCCATTTAAACGTACCTTATATCATATATGCTATCTTCCGTCAAAGAAACCAAACGATCACTTAATAAACTTTAAACCAAAATTAAATCAATAAAAAAGATTTATCAATCGATTTTTTATTACAAAATCGCTTGGAAGAGTTGTTACAACTTTTACATTACATATGGTAAGATTATTTTTATGTAGTTCATCAAACTTCTCGATACACCCGTTTTGTAGCATCATGGAATCCTGTACAAAATGAATACGCATTAACATCAAGAATAATAAATACATAAAAATTAGACTGAGATATATATACATGTAAATACATGAGAGTTAACAATGAATGAAAGAGGAAGAAAACTTACGAGCTACAATTGGCTTTAGGGTCAAGTGAAAAGCTAAGAGTGATACCACACAAATGAGGGAGTTGTTTTATTCTATCAGGGTTAACTCCAAATTTTGTAGCAGCTGATTTGAAACAATTACATAGATCCCTCCGAACTGGAGTAGTGTCGGCCTTTTGAAATACATTCTTTGCTCCTGCACAACAGTCAGTAGAGGGTACAGCTGGAGCTGAACCTTCTAGAAAAGGCAAGCATGGCAACATCGATGAAATAGCATCAGAACATGTAATGCTATCAATTTGACTTGCATCAAATGTTGTTACCAACAACCCTAAAACCATCATGGGAACAAAAACAACAATTGAATTTTTCCCTGACATCTTATTTTCTGTATGTTTTTGAATATACTAGTATGATCATACATTAGACTCATGTCTTAATTTATAGGCAATACTTCTTGGCATTTGTGGTAAATTGAAAAGTTAGGGAATAAAAAAAGGAATGTGAATATTTTATGTTTATTTTGTATTTATTTCATTAATGAATATAATTATTCTTTGAAATTGAATTTCTATACAAGTTTGATATTTTTTCTTCATTCATAAAAGTAAAAATATAAAAAAAATTCGGTCATCCAATAAATGTAATTCTTTAGATTTTTTGGTCAAATGTTTTGAGAATTACAATTGAAGTCATATAACGAGTTTTTTTTTACCAAGGTCAAATAACGAGTTTCTTATTACAATTTTTTATCTTTAAATAAACACTCAAAATCATATCTAGAACTATCCCTGGAGTTGCCCAATAAAATATCTCACTGAAATAATGAGTCAATCTTGTCAATAAATTAACGGGTGAATTTTTTCAAAAATATATCACTCCAAAATAACGGTCAATCAATATCACTCCAAAATTTTATTATCATAAAGTACGAGGGTATTGATATTTAATAACAATTAAATAAAGTTAATTGTAGACAAATTCGGTGTTACGTAAGATTGGAGATTAGTCTTTCGTTGAAAGAGTTAAGACGCTCCATGGATAGCCAACAACGGCCCAAACCAAAAAAAAAAAAGAAATAAGATTAACTGAGTTTTGACTGAATTTTCAAAATTATATATTTGTGAAAAATCGTGTATTTAAATTTGGAAAAGAATGCAAATAATTTTATATTTATTTCATTAATGAGAATGTTTTATTTTTAAAATTCAATATCCATAAAATATGGAGTAAATTACACCCTCCCCCCTAAGAGAAGCTTGAATTACACTTCCCTCCCCCCTCTTATGTTAACATAAGAGGGGAGGTGTAACACCCCGATAATTTCTAACTTGTAGAAAATACCGAAATGTACTACTGGCATACATCAGAGTGACTTTCCTTTTAAAATATTGAACACATACTAAACTTCGATGAATCACTCATCAAACGTGCTTAAATAACTGAACTGAAATATATAAAGTCGGTCCTTACACCCTCAACTAGTGTTCAATACTCAAAACCGAAAGTCTGTGGAAGCGATTTACAACTTGAAATACATAAGTCGTATAATCGAGTAGTCTTAAGGTACTGAATACAAAATACAAAAAATACAAAGGAAACTGAAATACAAGACATAAAAAAAGATAGCAGCTGCTCCTCAAGCGTCTCCATAACCGTGCCTCACGGTCTTCAACTTTCCCTGCTTAACTGAAAAACAACAACAATGGATTGGGTGAGACAACATGTCTCAGTGAGTTCTATCGCGACCCCTTACTAATTCTCTCGGTTCAATTATGCTTGATTCATTATTCTAAACTCATAACTCATAGTCCTCAAAGTTGACTATGTGATGGTACTAATCTCAATCACTGAGCCTAAACCATGAACTATGCTCAATCACTGAGCCTAACAATGAACTATGCTCAATCACTGAGCCTAACAATGATTCTTAGCGTGTCACCGGTCACTTGGCATAATAAGCTTCCGGTGAACCCGTCCCCACTAATCACTAGTGGGTCCCTAACGGGGCCTAGGTTCATAAGGATCATGACTTCCTCTCCCCCAGCACACTAATCAGAAATAGGGTCGTCACCCTAACTATGAACTATGCTCAATCACTGAGCCTAAACAATGATGCATATTCAATATACAATAACAATGAACAAAGAAAACTGCTCAATCACTGAGCCTAACCTGAAAACATACTCAATCACTGAGCTTCATCATGACCTAATCTTATTCTTAACATTAGGTGATCTAGTTATTAACTTAACCTTATAATTTAGTGATCTCACAGGGATTACTAATGTTTGCTAACTTAACTTAATAACCTTATTCAATGGGATAGTCTAACACATATATCAATCACACAGTCATAACATGAAACCAATGGTCAATCACATGAGCATTCACTGCACCTGAACATAATCCAGACATAACCAATCACATGACACTAATATAACCTGGATCCAATCACAGTCAATTACCACTCAATTCAGGGCAATTCAATTATAGAAACATTGGGGAAGGTGGAAGGAGGGATTAGAAAGCAATTGGAATCGTTCGGAATTATTTAAAACACTTTTTAAAATAGGCAACCTGAAGACCACGCACGACTCGTGCGCCCATACACACGATCCGTGCGTGACTATCATTTATCGTATTATTCCGTTCCGATCCCTAATTACTTCCCGATCGACACTACCACTTCAGTCATAGCCACAACAAGATAATAGCACTACTTTTATTACATATTCAGTTAGGCCTTTTTATTATCTTTCCAACGCATCTGAGAACACTGAAATCGGACCACCGGATCAAAAGTTATGGTGAAAACAAGTTTAGGGACTTTTTAGTGAAAACAGCAAACCGTCGCGACGCGAACACCTACCGTCGCGGCGCGAAAAGTGACAGAAAGTTTTGCGTTGAAAAAATTAAGGGAGGTCGCGACGCGATGGCCACGGGCCGCGACGCGAAATTTCACAGAATTTTACCCTAACTTGTAATGCTCATATCTTGAGCTACACAATTCCAAATTCAACCAAATCAGGACCAAATTGACAAGCATTCAGTCTAGTTTCTAAAACAATTGACCATATAATTTTCGGATACCTATATCATCCCCAGATTCCCAGAAACTGAACCTATCCTCAGATTGTCTCCAGGATTCTACCCTAACTTGTGATGCTCATATCTTGAGCTACACAAGTCCAAATGCAACCATTCCAAAGCCAAAATGACATGCCCTCAGTCTAGTTTCTAAAATGCTGAGTTTTATAATTTTTCCACTAGCAACACATTCCCAGTTACCAGGAAACCGAACCTATCAAGAATGACTCTACGCAGTGAACTTAGCAACGATTTAAGTATCCAAACAGCAACCAATTCAGCCATTAACACATAATTTCATCAAGGAACAACAGTCCAAAACAATCACAATTCAGTCCAGCAGTTTTAACGGTTCCATGACTTAAACGGCATTTTCGCAATACGGTTTCGTACCAGAATTTCACAAATTCGCGACTCAATTAAAATGAAAAGGCTGAAAACAATCCTAGTGAGTATTAGAACTCACCTCTTTGGCGACGAAAATCGAAACAACCAAAATTCCCCGAATAGCATAAAACAACGTAACCGCACGAACTCCCCGACATGCATCCTCTCGGTCCTACTGTCACGAATCACTCCAAGCTAACCCCAAATTTCTCCAACAGCTACTCAGCAACTGAAACTCCAATGTGGCTGGTGTAGGGGTTCTAACAACTGATCAACAACATTCAGCTACCACATGCAAGCTAAAATCAAAAACCCCATTGATCCCAAAGTTGTGTATTTCGAAATGGTGATAAGGAAGTGAACAGATTTGGCACCCTCTAACATCCAAGAACACCACGAAATTGTACTCCCAAACTGTAGTTCCAGCTTCCATCTTTTCCTTCATGGTTTCCTCTATCATGAAATAGCAACTCAGCCCTTGGGTCCTCCTCCACAAGAACTCGCGACAGCCATCTTTAGTTCAAAACTGTTTCTGGTTGGGTTCTTTGATTCTGTTTTTGTAGTGAGGTTGAGGTGGTGTTTAGTATCAAGATGAAGAGAAGAAATCAAGGGTCACAATGGTGCAAGAAGATTGAACATGCATCAACATTCATGGAAGTTCTCTCCTCTTCTCCCCAAGCTCTCTCTCTCTCGCCACTTCTCTCTTTTTCTCTATTTCTAAGATCTGATTTTTGTGAAAGTGAGGGAAAGAGTGATTGTGTCTATGTCCAGCTGAAGGTGTTTTATAGAGGAAAGACCAAAATACCCTTTCATTCTAAACACTCACTTAAACCTTGCCTAATTAATCTAACAATCAAGCACTTAAGTAAATCATTTTATTCAACTCACTTAGCAATAAAACACATACTTCATTTATTTAGCTTTCAACCAACTAAATAAATCACTCAATATAATTTCATGCCAAATAATTTAATTAGAGAAAATTGGGGATATTACAGGAGGGGAGTGTAATTCGAGCCTTTCTTAAGGAACGGAAATGTAATTTACTCTAAAATTATGCTCAATCATTCTGTGCAATATTACCTAGATTATATCCTACATCAATACGATATCTATGAATATGAGTCAACGTATTATTTTTGAAATGCGAGTTGTTATATCATCATTACTTATATTGGCTAAATCACGATTTAACACTGCTGTATGCCGAAGGCTGGATTTGAACCCAAGATCTTGGTTAAGCAGGAAGAGACCCCTACCATCTCATCCATGTGCTCTTGAGTATTGACAATTTCATATCGCGCATTATCGCGATTCTTATCGTTCAAGCAAATAAAATTTAGAAATAGTTAATGTTACCAAATGAAAAGCAAGAAAATTGAAGGCTTATTTTTTAAAAGTGTTTTGCAGAGGCCAGAACCACAATATACAAGGGGTCATTAAAGTCGGTTGCTATTTGTCCGACCAATGATGAATTTTTATATTATATCCAACGGTCAATTTAAGTATTTCACCGGTGAAAGATTCAAGTTGTCCTTTCACCCTAGAAGCACCCTAAAATATATATGCAATTGTTTCCTTTTTTCTTAAAAGTAAAAAAACTAAAAAATAATGCTCAACCTTTAAATATAATATTACCCGGATTATATCCTAGTATTATTTTTGAAATTCGATTTGTTATATCATCATTAATTATATTGGCTATTGGCGATTTTATATCGCGCATTATGGCGGTTCTTATCGGTCAAGCCAAGAAAATTTAGAAAATTGAAGGCTTAGTTTTTATTGGTCCTATATGTCTTTGACTGCCGCCCCCAAATCCGAAGTCAAGTCATTGTCTGTTCTCAACGTCCAAAATTAAGTTTTACACTGTATATTTTTTTTATAAGCAAGGTTAGTGAGGGTGGGAAAATGTTAGTTTTTAGGATTTGAACTCGGGACCTCTTTCTTGCACTCCTTTGGTATCATTTAGCTCGCCAACTGAGCTACCTACTTGGGATACACTGTATATTTTAAATTTTACCCATTTTAGAAAAATGTGTTTTCCCAAAAAAAAAGTGTCAAAAAAAAGAAAGAGAACAATAATTTAGGGAACATGGGAGATATACTGCAGTAGATGTGGGGTGTTCTATTAGAGACAAGACCTCAAAAAAGAGTGGTTGTCCATTTAGATTGAAAGCTAAACCACTCAAATCCTCTTAATTTTGATTGAAAGGTTTAAGTTATGTGTGGAAGTCACAATCATGAGCCTCATAAGACTTGCCTTGGAGCAGCAATCTTTGGTCAGTTTAACAAGGAAGAGCGGTCAGTTGTTGAGGAGCATTTGCTGTTGGGAGTGAAAGCGCAAAAAAGTCTAGAGGCAATAAAGAGGAGATTTACCAACAACTTGAGTAACATCTCTCAGCTGTATACAACAATGTCAATGCTAAGATTAAGAAGGCGGTCAAGGGAGATAGAGTGAAACATGTGATGAGACACCCTAAATACACAATACTCTTGTGATTCCGCACTCACTGCCCCTTCACCATTAGGGCACAATCACCAACAGAGAAAATGGTGTCTATTTCCAGTGTCCAAAACCTATTTTATGTAGAATTAAAGACAATGTCAACTTTGCTGCTCTCCAAGCTAAACTACAGAGTAAGGTGCAAGTGGAGGGTGATGAGCGAGAGGTCACTCGTATCATTTATCGCAACCCCAGTATGGGCGATAATTATAGTGTTCGCTGGTCCACAATGGATGTGATGAATGACGATGACGTGCGAGCCATGATGGACAGTTATGACATGTTTAGACTTCGGAATCCTTTAGAGTTGTAAGTTGAAACCACAAGGAGCGTTGCTGAGATCCTTCGCCGTTTAACTCCACCATCTCAGTAGTTTTAGATCTTGTTTTTGTTTTGTTTATTGTTGTAATCTGTTATTTTCAGTGAATGTAGACGGTGTTTTTAATTTATAAAATAAATGTTTAATTTTTTATTTTTGAATTCCGGAAACACCATAATATGGGATAAATCCGGAACGAAATTTATTGGGATTTCCGGAAATACCCTATAATGAGATAAATCCGGAAACAAATTTTTAGGGATTTCCTGATTTACCTAATATTAGTGTATTTCCGGAAAGTATAATGTGTTCCAGAATTACACTAAAATGAGGTAATTCCGGAAATCCCAAAAATTTTATTCCGGATTTATCTCATTTTAGGGTATTTCCGGAAATCCCAATAATCCGGATTTATAACAATTGACGTAATTCCGGAAATTTTTTTGAAGTCAGGGGGTAATATCGTCCGTTTTGTCAATTTGGGGGGTGTGGGGTAGAAAAAAAAACCCTATAAGAAAAAGGCACCAAGATGATGTGGCACAAAGTCATAGATACTTGGGTCTTTAACTACTGGGCTTTGGGTTCGATCTCTGGTTGGGTCCGTATGGAAGAACATTTGTTGCGACTCCTTGTTCATAATTCAATGGTGCACATTTTCACCCCTCAGGAATAAAAATCCCACAAATTCTCTATATGATTTTTATTTTGATCTCTTTGAGTTTTAAAATTTTCACTTAGATCCATCAATATTTTAGTTTTGATAGTTATATAAATTTTAAAATGCTACTTTCATGAACTTATACCCTTTGTTCTATTTCTAAAGTATATGAAAATAAGTAAATAGTTTCTTAAAGCTTGAGAAATCTATGAAACTAATCTCTATATAATATTAAGAATGTTGTCTAATTAGTCTCCGAAAGAGACTACTTATACATCTTTAAGATTGAATATTTACTCTTAAAAAAATTTGAATTTATATAATTCATTTTCTAAATTTCTATGAACC
This sequence comes from Astragalus membranaceus, assembly GCA_039519185.1. Classification (NCBI taxonomy): domain Eukaryota; kingdom Viridiplantae; phylum Streptophyta; class Magnoliopsida; order Fabales; family Fabaceae; genus Astragalus; species Astragalus membranaceus. The sequence goes on along the minus strand of CM076848.1, from coordinate 138,958,264 downwards.
AATCAATGATCTAACCAGTTTGGGCACTTGGTTAGAGTCTATGTCCTCTTCATACAATGATCCACTCTTCTTCTTTTTTACTTTCTTTTTTTCTTCTTTTTAATTTAATTTATTCGCCCAAAATTGACATTATTGGAGGTGCAAAGTAAGGAATATTCAAAGGGCTATACAACTGTTAAAACCCAAAAATAATTAGGTCGTAGGCCGAGGGCTGAATGAAGAAGGCAGTGGAGATGGAGTACTGAGGCAGGTCACTAGACAAGGATTTTAAGAGATAATTGCATGAGAAAATAATCAAGGGAAGTCCTCGGGGCATATCACTAGACAACTCCCCGAGGAATGGGTTAGCCCGAGGAGCAATGAGCAAGACCGAGGGAGAGTACAACCTCAGCGTATAGAGTGCCACGGTCAGGGTAGGCTCGGGTTCCTGAGTTACTGTCTGAGGACGAAGGTTAGTTGGGTAAACCAAGTGGCTGAGGTAAGGCGATTTTACATGGAAGGCACGTAAGAGACAAACACGAAGATAGAACGTGGGAGCAGTTGAAGATCAAGCGAAGGAGCGAAGCTTTGAAGAGGAGAGTGAGGGAGTTCACCCCACTAACCGTGCTAGTGATATCGTCGGTGGTTACTCCACCTCTTTAGGGCTTAGAAACAATGATAGTCGTTGATCTTAGATTGATCCAACAGTAGGCAAATGTTGGCTGTGTTAGTGGCTGACGAGGGCCTATGTATATAAATAGGAGAGTAATTGTACAGAAAAACACACGTCAATCAAATCAAACTCTACGTTTATTTTTATCTATCTTCTTTATCGCATTTTATCTTTATTTTTATCCATTAACCAGTAGTATAATCCAACCCTCGCAGTCCCCTCTCACCTAACCTGGCCATTTCTAGAGGAGTCAGGATACCCACAGTCAGGGAGCAGAGTTCCCTCCTTGGTGCAATCGCTTGAAGAACAAGGAATCAAAGAACGTGCTCAAACCCCTGGCCGAATCCACGGCTAGGACCTAAGAGTTTGAACCAAGGAACAACAAATTGGCTCGCCCGGTGGGACTAGAACAGGTGAACAGACCATTGCGTTTGATTTGCCTGGACTGGAAAAAACCTAAGTATGGATTTGCATTCTGCTTCAAGAAAGGCAACTGCTGCGAAGGGCAGAACCATGGAGCCAGTAGGTGTTTCAGGGAATACTACTACAACGGTTACTGCGGAATCAAATGAACCGCCTAACCACGAGGAGGAGCCTGTGGTCATGACCACCTCATTCATTCGCCAACAAATTGACATGGGGATACATGATATAATGTACCAAGTGTCCCAACAATTGGCTGACATAGTTAAACCTTTGGTGCACAATGAAGTGCAACAGGCCAAGGAATTGGAGCACAGGAAGGCAACACGAGGTAGCAGCCCTACCAACCTCATTTTCCCTGGCCAATTACAGGGAGGACATCCTACTTCTCTGGGAGGCGCGCATCAGTCCCTGCCATACACCAACCTTGTTGGACCTCAGAAGGCATCCTCTTATGCTTCCATGGGAGGCATGCATCAGTGTTCATCGAGTGGGAGTTTGATTGGGCCTCAGCATGCGTTCTCTCATCAGGTTTTCCCTTCTCATGTGATTGCTCGGCCCAGTACTTTTGCCGCTGCAAACACTAGGGGCATTTTTTTGGCGAATGTCACTAATACGGCTTCTCTTCAGCAAGGACAAGTGCAATTGGTCCGAAGGCCGCCCGAGGCAGTGGGTCGTACCACAGAGCACTCAGTACCTACCCGGCGGGTTCCTATATACAGACACAGATGAATGCAGCTCCGGCCGAGCAGCCATGGAATCAAATTCCACCTCACCGAGGAATGCAAACATCTGTACCAGGAACTGGCCTTGTTAACCTGGCCCAAGTAGTGCTTGGGAAGCCATGGACAGATGCTCCACCTCAGGTACCACCGCAGCCATGGGCGCAGAGTCTCTGAGATACACTGTGGCGACCAACGCCTCAACCTGAAAGACCATCGAGGGCCCCACTCTTGGATCCTAATTTGATAGCTGACACTATTAAGAAGTTCTTCGGCGTTCAGCTGAAACCGCTTGATAGACTGGTGTACAGGAAGCCTTACCCCGAGTGGGTGGACAGATTGGTGCCTCTGCCCAGAGGATTCAAAACACCTGATTTTTCCACATTTCAGGGATGATGGGAAATCTACTATGGATCACATCGGCCGATTCACGGCCCAGTGTGGGGAAGGAAACCAGAATGAATTCCATAAGTTGAAGCTGTTTCCTTTGTCTCTGACCGAAACTGTCTTTTCTTGGTATTCTTCTCTCCCACTCAATTCTATACAGACCTGGGCAGACATGGAAAGGTGCTTCCATGACAGATTTTATTGGCCACAACCTGATGTCATGAATTTACCGCAGCCGATCTCATGAATTTACGGTAGAAGGTGGATGAGGCAGTGACTGACTTCATTGAATGATTCAGAAAGATGGCCGAAATGTGCTCAGTACCATTTCCAAAATCTCAACTTACTTCCATGGCCATCTCTAGAATGCACCCGCAATTGAAGGAAAAGCTTGTGGGACAAGCTTGCAGTGACCTCAGTGGCTTGGCTTCCAGGGCAATTCAGATTGAACAATTCATTCATGGGAAGAAGAAAGAAGGATTTGACAGTGAAATAATCCCTATGGATGATTATGATGTGTCTGAAGATGCATCAAATTACCATAGTGATTAGGCAGTCAAATGATATGGCAGTCGAGGCCTCGTCAACTAACAAGGGTGGCTACACTTTTTGACTATGGCTTTGGCGCACGGCTTACCATTTTCATCAACAAAGGGTAAGTGGAAGTAGCCGATTCAATGGAAACGGAATACCAATCCAACAAGACAAAGTGTGACGACACTTAGCAGTCCCACATCGGCAACGTAAGACTACTATCTACAAACGCGGCGTCTTACTTACGTTGGTGTTTCCTTAATCGGCTGGAACACACAATACTGGGGAGCACCTACCAGTGTCACTTTGACATTATGAGTCTACTGTCTGCAATCCCAATTGTACACAACATGGGCACACCTAGCAGTGTTCTCTGACATTATGAGTCTGCTGTCTGCAATCACAGTCAGACATAACTGGGGAGCACCTAGCAGTGTCACTTGGACATTATGAGTCTACTGTCTGCAATCCTAATTGTGCAACACTGGGGGGCACCTAGCAGTGTCATTGTGATATTGTGAGTCTAATGTCTGCAACCTCATTTATTCCAAAAGATTAAGTTTCCATATGCACTACAAACATAGTTGTCAAGTGTAAGGAGTTGGCAAAAAAGAAATCGGCTGACATAATACATCTTTCAGCTTCCTCTTAAGGTCCTAAGCTAAAGAATGCAGGGGGGCAATTGTTAACACCCAAAAATAATTACGCCGTAGGCCGATGGCTGAATGAAGAAGGCAATGGAGATGGAGTACTGAGGCAGGTCACTAGACACGAATTTTCAGAGATAATTTCCTGAGAGAATGATCAAGGGAAGTCCTCGGGGCATATCACTAGACAACTCCCCGAGGAAGGGGTTAGCCCGAGGAGCAATGAGCAAGACTGAGGGAGAGTACAGCCTCAGCCAATAGAGTGCCACGGCCAGGGTAGGCTCGGGTGCCTGAGTTACTGTCTGAGGACGAAGGTTAGCTGAGTAAACCAAGTGGCTGAGGTAAGGCGGTTTTACTTGGAAGGCACGTAATACACATGCACGAAGATAGAACATGGGAGCAGTTGAAGATCAAGCGAAGGAGCGAAGCCTTGAAGAGTGGAGTGAGGGAGTTCACCCCACTAACCGTGCTAGTGAGATCGTGGGTGGTTACTCCACCTCCTTAGGGCTTAGGAATAATGATAGTCATTGATCTTAGATTGATCCAAGGGTAGGGAAATGTTGGCAGTGTTAGTGGTCGACGAGGGCCTATGTATAATATTAGGAGAGTAATTGTACAGAAAAAGACACATCAATCAAATCAAACTCTACGTTTATTTTTATCTATCTTCTTTATCGCATTCATCTTTACTTTTATGCATTAGCCAGGAGTATAATCCAACCCTCGCAGTCCCCTCTCACCTAACCTGACCCTTTCTAGAGGAGTCAGGATACCCACAGTCAAGGAGCAGAGTTCCCTCCTTGGAGCAATCGTTTGAAGAACAAGGAATCAAAGAACTTGCTCAAACCCCTGACCGAATCCACGACTAGGACCTAAGATTTTGAACTAAGGATCATCAACAACATCATCATTTTTTTATCTTTTTGCGACCACATTGCTCATTTATGCTCAAAAAGGCACCCCGAACATATTTTACCAAAAAGTGTGTGTTGATTGCTAAATGAATTATTTGATTGATTTGGGGTTATTAGGGAATAAAAGAGAGTTTAAGGGTATTGTAGGGATTTCACAAAGTTAACAACTAAAAATAATTAGGTTGTAGGTCGAGGACTGAATGAAGAAGGCAGTGGAGCTGGAGTACTGAGGCAGCTCAGTAGACAAGGATTCTAAGAGATAATTGCCTCGGAAAATGATCAAGGGAAGCCCCCGGGGCATATCACTAGACAACTCCCCGAGGAAGGGGTTAGCCCGAGGAGCAATAAGCGAGACCGAGGGAGAGTACAACTTCAGCCTATAGAGTGCGACGGAAAGGGTAGGCTTGGATGCTTGAGTTACTGTCTGAGGGAGAAGGTTAGTTGTGTAAACCAAGTGGCTGAGGTAAGGCAGTTTTACTTGTTATTTTTACATGGAAGGGTTAAAAAAAATATTTTTTAAAAAAAAAAAATTTTAAAATTTTCCAGAAATACACATATTTTCGGAAAATATGTGTTTTCCGGTTGAGGTATTTCCGGAAAACCCATATTTCTGCCTTACGGAAATATGTGTATTTCCGGAAATTTTTTAAAAATATATTTTTTTAAAATTTAAAACATTCAATTACGCGAAATAATTTAATGTAACGAAACTCGCTAAAATAATTAAATGTAACGAAACTCGGCAAACTCCCAACGGACCCTGTCTTATGGTGGGGTTAATTCAATCACTTTCAATTAACGTGACCCCAAAAAAGTAGGTTGTCCTCTAAGCAGTTGTTGAAGCTAAAACAATGTCAGAGTATTGTGTTGATCGAGCATTTCAACGGAGTTAGATGCCATGTGATGCTGGCATAGTAATTAAGTACTTCGAAATTTGAAATTTGATTTGATGTATCACTGTTTCTAGATATGACTGAAACTTTTGCTAAATTCAACTAGATGAAACCAAAATTAACAAATGAATTAGCTCGCGATCATCAGGACATCATCAGCAACGAAGATGATGATGTCTGTTTGGAGGGGTGAGACACGTCCAAGCCATGATGGCCATTCATGTTATTTTTAAATGGAAGGGTTATCTGCATTTATACGTCGAAACCAGAAGGACCGTCACTGAGATCCTTTGTCGTTTCACTCCACCATCTCAGTAGTTTCTATTATGTTTTCGTTTTGTTAGTTGTTGCAATCTGTTATTTTAAATCAATGTAGAAGGCGTTTTTAATTAATCAAATAAATGTTTCATTTTTTATTTTTGCACTCCGGAAACACCATATGATAAATTCAGAAGGCAATTTTAAGGGATTTCCAGAAATACCTCAAATCTAGATAAATCCGGAAGTATGTTTTATTGATTTTCCGGAAATATCGCATTTTACGGTATTTCCGGAATGTAAAATGTGTTCCGAAAATACCGTAAAATGCGATATTTCCGGAAAATCAAAAAAACAACCTTCCGGATTTATCTGGATTTGAGGTATTTCCGAAAATTTTGTGGATTTAAGAGGAAGTTTCGTCTCTTTGGTCATTTTGGGGGTTGAAGGTATTAGAGGGGGACAGCCATTCAAATATCATTTTTAAAGGCAAAATCAAATTTGATATCATAAAGTATATTTCACGATAAAACCAAATAACTTCACATGATGTCCATTTGAATTAATAATTAACACTTAATTCAAAATAACTTGAAATGAAATATACCCAAACATAAACAGTATATGCACATGAAATTAAAATGACTGAATCATATAAACATGTCCCATAACCAAGGGTCGGGGGTTCGATCCCCGCCTTGGGTACGGAGCAGCGTTAAAACTCTGGGCCAGCTGTCCTGCCCCTCGAGGCACCTACAATGAGCGAGGGATTAGTCACTGCTGTCCGTGCGTTGGATACTCGGGTTTACCCAAAAAAATATAAACATGAATTCAAAACAAAAATATCGCATTTACATCAAAAGAACAATATTCATCTTCTAACAAAAGAAGACAACATGTCAAAATTTGAATGATATTCAAAACCAACAAGACATGTTATCTGTCAAGGAAAACAACCACATAGAATTCAAGGTAACTAAGACTAAAGCTCTGATACTACTGTTGGGGAATTAAGAGATATTATTTTAAAACTCTTTTTTAAAATCAATCTCAAGAGAGGAAAATTTCCTTGCCAAGATCGCTTAGAACTACAAGAATCACTATGAGTTCATGTGTTTACCTCTTGAAGCGTCGAGGAGACAAATCACCAACACCACAAGCGTAGTGTCTCTATTTCATCCACGTGAACTGTTTCCTCAGAATGGCGTCGGTGCTAGCTGATGGCTACTGTAAAGGAGGAGACACAACAAAAATAGACTTTCTAGGGTTAGTTGTTAGGAGGCACGATATATCACATATATAATGCTCCTTTCTATCATTTGTTGCCTTAGTGGGCCTTGTACACTACAAGCCCAAATCCTTCTTTATTTAATTAAATCTTTATTTAATTAAATAATTATTTTCCGATTTAACCGTTCCATCGTGTGACCCTATAGGCTCCAACTTAATTGGCAATAATACAAATATTATAAACAATGAGCGGCATCTAGCAATACATCATTGTCGCCCAATTAATGAGAAAACCGGTGATCCGATTTTAACCTTCCGCGACCATAATTTATTGTGTAGTAATTGTCCCTTCGTCCAAATGTCTAATTGAACGCAAGTCACAATGTGTGTCATACTTGCAAAGTCAAATTATTTATTTATTGATCCCAGAGTAAACACGTAAATAACAATGAACGCAATATCACATATTTGTCCATTCTAGCATGGCCATGCATTCCCACGGTCTCACTCTATCGATAGGCCCAAGACATAACTCCTGTTATGTAGGAGGGACGAATCCTATCTACATCACTCACACCCCCTCCACATGGTTCATTGCAGGCCCAATAACCACCTTTATGATTGTGCTGTCACGGACAACGTTTGATGGCTTTAAAGTCTACAACTTCACATGTAGGGATCGCAGTGACTTCAAGTCGAAGGACTACTCACAATGGTCGCATGAGAATCGCTAATGACACTTACATAACAATTCTGTAGCATTCTCATGGTGGGTCAATCCAGTATAAATATTACTCCTAATATTTATACCTGTGTTATGATTCGATATCTCCATATCCATGACCCGTGATATGTGGTCATCAATAATCAACACAATAGCCTCTATGCATTATTGTTGTCCTTGTTAACAATAACACTTCGACTACGGATACTTGAAGAATAGCATTCTATAGTTCAATGGGGTTTCACGATCAAATCACATTTGATGTTCCATTGAACAAATTATCTATTCTAAGGACTTTGTTATGATATACTCTCATAGCATAATAAATAATTCCTTATACACATATCAAAAGACTCGGTTGGAGGGATCCTCGACCACATAGTGACTTGGCTGAGGAACCAACGGCCGAAGGCTGAAGTAAGGCATAGTAGAGAAGGGCTATGGCCGAGGCGAGGAATACTTGCTTGGAGCGCAAGTATTCAATGCACGTGGACATACTAGGTTTTTTTTTCACTCAAAGGACTTGCACGAGTGTTTGGAATGCCAGCAGGAAATCTTAGTGATCATTACTCTGCCCCAGTATAGAGCATACAGAGTACTGTTCGTGAAATTTCATCAATGGGGGAAAGCGAATGAAATACTCTTGTGGGGACTGGGCATTTGATGGATGGTTGGATCTGGTTTTGAAAATTAAGGATAGGTGGGGGTAGTATAACTGACTTGAACAAGAGTAAACACACATGTCATGTTAGTTTATTTTTCAAATGCTTCATGGAGAGTTAACATTGCTAAAACCACACAAGTTAACAAAATAGACATTTAAGCTTCTTATCACGGGTGTGAGATATATGTTGGCTGATATCTTTGGTGGGGTGTGTCTCTGAGGCTAAGGGTCAAGCCTGCAGGATCAAGGGTTTGAAGATGTGGTCAATGTTGGAGTGACCATGATGGTGAATGAGCCATTGGTGAATTCCATTGAAGGGTTAAGTGGGTGGATGGTTTCAGTGAATGTGGTGGGTATGAGTAGGACGTATATGGAGTGAAGGGTAAAGGACTTGATGTTGGTGAATCAAGTTACAGTATGACAACATTTTCCAAGGAAGAGGAATCAATTAAAATATATTTTCAAGAAGGCATCGCCTCTCATCAAACAGTGTGTCAAAAAAAATCTTATGAGTTTCATTTTTTTTTATTTTTTTGGAAAAATTATTTCAATAATGCAGAATGCATGAACATATGGATGTTGTTGTACACAGACAATGATGCAGGTGAATGAAATGCGTAATCATACCTTAAGCAAGTGTGTGATTTTTTATTTTTATTTTTATTTATTTTTTTTAAATTTTCAACTAGAGTGAGAGGCTAACAAAACAACAAAAAAACTATTGGATGATGAACGATGCAAGAATAGAAGAAAATGAAGCAATTCCTAATTTTGTTTTAATGCATGTGAGAGGATTAATGACCTTGAGATGGATGTGAGAGGAATAAATGACTTTCGTTTTTGTTTTTTTTATGACGCATGAAGGAGATTACTGTATTTGAGATGCATGGGGATGAAGGACTTTTGTTTTTGTTTCTTTATGATGCATGAAGAGGAGTAATGAAATAATGAATGAATGTAATTTTTTTTATAATACCAATGTGATATTTATTATTTTTGGTGTATGGATATGCAAGATGACGCACTTTGGATGAGATGAATGATATTTTTGTTATTTTCTAGATGATAAGATGCATGGTAGGGGAATGATAATGAAATGCTTATGAAAAAATCATTTTAGTATGAATGCATGGTGATTTTTTTTATATGTTTTCTTTGAATAAAGTATAATGCATGAACATATGAACGTTTGCTGTACATGAGCGACAACAGAGATGAATGAAATGTGTGATGATTTTTGAACGTGACGGAAGGATACTTTAAATGGGTATGGTTTACCCCCCCCCTTTTTTCTTATGCTTCAGCTAACAAAAGGCTTTTGGATATTGAATGATGCAATAAAGGAATAGAAACTTTTACATTGGTTTTTTATGGCGCATGGGAGTAATGCCCTTGAAGCACATGTGAAGGAAAAAATGACCCACCTTTTTTCATATAATGCATGAAGAGGGAATAATGTGTTTAAATGAAATGATGAATGAATATATAATACCATAGTGATATTTTTTTCTAGTGTGGATATGCAAGATGGACAAATAATGCAAATGATATTTCTGTTATTTAGAGATGATGAGATGCATGGTGGCGAAATGAGATGCGTATGGAAAGATGATCTTATTTTGTTATGAATGTGTGATGAAGATGTAAGTGCATGAAATGCACGTGATTGTTTGATTCCAATGACATGTAAGATGTTCAAAGAAATGATTATTTTAAATGAATTTTTTTTAAGAGGTCATGCAACATGCAATGTTACAAATTCTTATTCATTTTATTGGATGATCAATGATGTATGAAAAGAGAAATGACATGTTTTTTGTTTTTTTTATCTAGAAAACGACACATGCAGGGAAAATGATTGTTTGATTCTAATGGAATGCTATGGCAAGTGTGCAAAGAAACAATTATTGTAAATGACCCTTTTTTAGAGAGGCACTGCAACGTGGTAATGAGGCAAACACTCTCTTTTCATTTGAAGAGGAATGATGCAAGAATAAGAGAATAAGGTTATGATTCTAGTTTTTTGTTATAATGTAATGCATGAATGAACACCTGACAAATGTATGTTGCATGATGAAAATGCAAATGCATGAAATGCTGAAGGAATGTTCACTTGGAAAACTCATTTATTCTAAATGATTTTTTTTAAAACAATGCAACATATAGGTGATGCAAATTATCATAAAATGCTAACTAAAATATATATTTTGGATGATGAATGGGAAGAATAATGACACTATTTTCTTTTTCTTTTTATTTAGAAATGATGCATGCATAGAGAAATGATGTATTTGAACTAGGATGACAATATGAGTGAAATGATGTATGAATGTCACATATTTAACATGCATTCCATCATTATGTGAAGCCTGCACTATTTGATGAGGATCTTTTAATATTTACGAATTATGAACATATGATAATTGGATTGATGATGAGATGTATGGTGGGGAAATGGTAACGTGATGCATGTGAAAAGAATGATTTTATTTTGTTATGAATGCATGATGATTTTTATATGATGAATGGAAGGAGTGATGTCGCCTCATGTGAATGCAAATGAAGGAAGCATGAAATGTTTTTTTTGAGTGATTTTATTTTGGAGAAATGCTAACCTAGATTAATAGAGAGAGTAAGTATAATGCCCCTGTGTCCTAGGTGGGTCATGTCTAAATTGGGATTTTCAACATGGTCTAGGGTCGTTTATGTGATCAATCTCTCACGTGGCTCTATTGACTTCCTCACAAAGGTCTCTAGAGCTAAAATCCCATTCAAGATATGATCCACAACGATAGCGAGCTACCTGGTGTGGGATACCATGAAAGAGCGTACTCTGGCTGAGACTTTCATGAGAGTCAGACAGATAAAATCCAGAATGACTGTCACTAATAATCTCCACTCGTCCTAGGTTATTTTCAGACCCGGGTATAAGGCCCCTCTCAAAAGTGTGTGCAAAAGTGTAAGTGAGGTGTGTGATGAGGGCAAAATACCTAAACTAACCAAGCTGGAAAAGATATACAACAATAATAACAAAAGATTCGTCTACCCTAAGGTTCAATAATACAAAGAAATGCTAATAAATAAATAATATAAAAAATAAGGGCAAAAACAAAATATTTATAAAATTAACAAAGACTTACACATTTAGTTAATTAGGCTTGACTCTCTTAATGGATCCCCAGTGAAGTCGCCAGCTGTAGCGACCGAAAAATCCGGAGGAGGGATTCTTCGAAGTTCTTGAAATGAAGCCGCCACCAAGGTTTATTTTAAGGGCAAACATTGGAAAATCCCTATTGAGTGGATAAAGGGGGTTCTGCGGACCAGGTTTAGGCTCGGGAGTCGTTTATGGGTAGGGAAGGTATTAGCACCCTACGACATCCTTCCTAAGGAAGGTTACCTCTTAACTAAATGTGTAAACATTTATTAATTCAAAGATAATGTTTTTACCCTTATAATAATAATAAAAAGACTCGTTAAACGGTCAGTTATTTTTTGTACTTTTGGAGAAAAATGTAAGTGAGAATCAAAGGCTACGTAGTTCTTTGGGTAGAAAATGTTGGTGTGTTGGTGTTTTTTATTGTTAAGCTTTTTGAAATTTGGATGGGTATTCGTAATGACCAAACAAGTAAACTTAGGGTGGTCACCACTAATAGCCCAATTGAAAATTATAGTTGTTATTAACGATCAAACAAGTTAAACTCAGAGTGACCATTAATAATAACCTATTTTGTGTGAGTTTGATTGTTTGAAAGAAAGAAAAACTAGTTTGAAAGTAATATGGTGTAATAAAAAAGAAATAGGTTGTAATAAAACTACAAGGGGTGTAACTAGCAACATGGGTATTGCTTTGTCAAAAACAGGGGTGCGTTTAGATACAAGTCGAGTTTCATTTTCAAAGGCTTTTTAGGCAGGGGTTATTGTAAAAAAGAATGGATGGTGTGAAATAAAAATTTGGTGTTTGAAAACTAGGAGGTCTTTAACGAAAATGGTTTTTGATGACCAATGAAAGATAAATAAGGAAAAGCATTCACAAAAGCGGAGTAGGTTGTAAATCAGTAATAAGGGGGATGCAGTTAGCAGTAGGGGTCGTATTATTAATATTGGGGGTGCAGTAAACAAATTGACTTACACTGTTGAGTTTTGAGGCCAGATCTGCGAATTGGGCTTCATGCAAAAAGGGGTCCATACGATTAAAAAGAAGGGTGTAAAGAACAATCTGATAAAACTTTTAAAAAACAAAAAAACCAAACCAGAGCACCCTAAAAGAACCTAAACCTAATTTTCACCATCCACACTCTTCACAGCGCCGGACCAAAAAGGAGTTTGAGGAGAGAGAAACAGTTTTCTGGAGAGAGAGAGAGAGAGAGAGAAAGCTTACCTCCGCCATGAGAGAGAGAGCGGCATGAGACGGTTGAGAGAAAGAGAGCGACGACGGGGGGAGATCCGCGAGCAGAAAGGAAGCGAGGAGAAGAGGAAGAAGACCGAAAAAAGAGGGACGGCGCGGTGGAAGAACCGATGATGCGACTATGACGGTGACAGGCGCGCGTACGGTGGGGGAGGGGGCAGTGTTACGGCGGTGGTTTCCGCCGTAGAGCTCCCGACGATGGTTTTCGCCGGAAAGCTGTAGTGTCAAGCAATTGAGGGTCGGGTTGACGCTGTGGAGCCATGGCGGCGAGTTGACTGTGGTGGTGACGATTGGTGGTTTGCGGTGGGGCTCAATGATGGTGAGTTATCCACGGCGAGCGACGGCGACAGTGAGAGAAGGGAAGACGACGGTGGTGACAACGACGGGCCAAGCACGACGGTGGATACGGGATCGCCATGACTTAGGTGGGTTTGCGGCGGTGACAGTGGCCGGAGGAAAATGAGAGAGGTGAGGGTGATGGTGCTGATGGGGGAGACAACACCGGAGGGAGGCCTTGGTGGGCTCCGGCAACGTTGTGGAGAAACGGAGTCGAGGGGAGAGAAGGAGAGGGACGGCAGTGAAAGGAGAGCGGAGGGGGTCACGGTGAGAGAGAAAAGGGGGTTCTGATGGTGATTTCAGTGGTTGTGAGGTCGTTGGTTCACAGTGGTATGGTGGTGGCTCACGGTGATTGTGGTGGTGGCGGTGCACGGTGGCGGCCACCACAGACGGTGGCCGGAGTATGGTACGGTCCCCTCCTTCTCCTCTCTCACATTCTCAACATTCTGTGTTCTCTCCCTCTCCTTTATTTTCTGATTTGTGTTTTACTCGTCCGTGTTTTCTGTTCTGTGTGTGTGCGTGAATCCAGTGTGTTTGTTACTGTGTTGTACCTGTGTATTTCCTCAGTCACTGTGTCTTTGTATTTTCTCTCTGAAATTGCTCCCCCTCTTGCTGTTCATTGTTGTTTGGTTTTTATAGGTGAATTGGTGTGATGGAGGTGAGCAATCAAAGGACAGGCAGCAGCTGGCTGAGGAAAAAAGGACAAAGGACGAGCTGGCTGAGGAAAAAAAGGACCAAGGACCAGCTGGCTGAGGGAGGAAGGACAACAATAAGGGAAAACAAACCCTAGCAAGGGCAGCCAGCATCACCTGCGCCCCTTCTCTCTTTTTTGAATTTTGTATTTTAATTTTTGTACTATTTACATCTTTTTGCTTTTTTTTATATGTGTAAAAAAGACTTGATTATGTGACAAACCTTTGACCATTCAGCTCTAAAAAGTTCATTATGCTTCCAATCATTTTTTGTATATTTTTGCACTAGTAACAATAGACTAAACTACAAAATAAAAATGAGCATCGAAACAAACTGTTGTACGAGAGTGCTAAAGACACGAGCGTTCAAAACGATACGTGACCCAACGGGGATAAAAACTTTTATTGATTTTTGTTTTTGATTAGTCGGACTAAATTAGGGTATGACAGTCTGTAATCCCAATTGTACACAACATGGGCACACCTAGCAGTGTTCTCTGACATTATGAGTCTACTGTCTGCAATCACAGTAAGACATAACTGGGGAGCACCTAGCAGTGTCACTTTGACATTATGAGTCTACTGTCTGCAATCCTAATTGTGCAACACTGGGGGGCACCTAGCAGTGTCATTGTGATATTGTGAGTCTAATGTCTGCAACCTCAGTTATTCCAAAAGATTAAGTTTCCATATGCACTACAAACATAGTTGTCAAGTGTAAGGAGTTGGCAGAAAAGAAATCGGCTGACATAATACATCTTTCAGCTTCCTCTTAAGGTCCTAAGCTAAAGAACGCAGGGGGGCAATTGTTAACACCCAAATATAACTAGGTCGTAGGCCGGTGGCTGAATGAAGAAGGCAATGGAGATGGAGTACTGAGGCAGGTCACTAGACACGGATTTTCAGAGATAATTTCCTGAGAGAATGAACAAGGGAAGTCCTCGGGGAATATCACTAGACAACTCCCCGAGGAAGGGGTTAGCCCGAGGAGCAATGAGCAAGACAGAGGGAGAGTACAGCCTCAGCCTATAGAGTGCCACGGCCAGGGTAGGGTCGGGTGCCTGAGTTACTGTCTGAGGACGAAGGTTGGCTGAGTAAACCAAGTGGCTGAGGTAAGGCGGTTTTACTTGGAAGGCACATAAGAGACATGCACGAAGATAGAACGTGGGAGCATTTGAAGATCAAGCGAAGGAGCGAAGCCTTGAAGAGCGGAGTGAGGGAGTTCACCCCACCAACCGTGCTAGTGAGATCGTGGGTGGTTACTCCACCTCCTTAGGGCTTAGGAATAATGATAGTTGTTGATCTTAGATTGATCCAACGGTAGGGAAATGTTGGCAGTGTTAGTGGCCGACGAGGGCCTATGTATAATATTAGGAGAGTAATTGTACAGAAAAAGACACATCAATCAAATCAAACTCTACGTTTATTTTTATCTATCTTCTTTATCGCATTCATCTTTACTTTAATGCATTCGCCAGTAGTATAATTCAACCCTCGCAGTCCCCTCTCACCTAACCTGACCCTTTCTAGAGGAGTCAGGATACCCACAGGCAAGAAGCAGAGTTCCCTCCTTGGCGCAATCGTTTGAAGAACAAGGAATCAAAGAACTTGCTCAAACCCCTGGCCGAATCCACGACTAGGACCTAAGATTTTGAACTAAGGAACATCAACAACATCATCATTTTTTTATCTTTTCGCGACCACATTGCTCATTTATGCTCAAAAAGGCACCCCGAACATATTTTACCAAAAAGCGTGTTGATTACTAAATGAATTATTTGATTGATTTGGGGTTATTAGGGAATAAAAGAGAGTTTAAGGGTATTGTAGGGATTTCACAAAGTTAACAACTAAAAATAATTAGGTTGTAGGCCGAGGACTGAATGAAGAAGGCAGTGGAGCTGGAGTACTGAGGCAGGTCACTAGACAAGGATTTTAAGAGATAATTGCCTCGGAAAATGATCAAGGGAAGCCCCCGGGGCATGTCACTAGACAACTCCCCGAGGAAGGGGTTAGCCCGAGGAGCAATAAGCGAGACCGAGGGAGAGTACAGCTTCAGCCTATAGAGTGTGACGGAAAGGGTAGGCTCGGATGCCTGAGTTACTTTCTGAGGGAGAAGGTTAGTTGAGTAAACCAAGTGGCTGAGGTAAGGCAGTTTTACTTGGAAGGCACGAAAGAGACATGCACGAAGATGGAACGTGGGAGCAGTTGAAGATCAAGCGAAGGAGCGAGGCCTTGAAGGGCCGAGTGAGGGAGTTCACCCCACTAACAGTGCTAGTGAGATCGTGGGTGGTTACTCCACCTCCTTAGGGCTTAGGAAAAATGATTGTCGTTGATCTTAAACTGATTCAACGGTAAGCAAATGTTGGCCCCATTTTATCATAAATCCCCAAAAGACCCCTAGTTTTTTGTTAAAAAAAATATTTTTTAAAAATTTCCAGAAATACACATATTTCCGGAAAATATGTGTTTTCCGGTTGAGGTATTTCTGGAAAACCCATATTTCTGCTATACGAAAATATGTGTATTTCCGGAAATTTTTTAAAAATATATATTTTTTAAATTAAAAACAATCAATTTCGCGAAATAATTAAATGTAACGAAACTCGCTAAACTAATTAAATGTAACGAAACTCGCCAAACTGCCAACGGACCCTGTCTTATGGTGGGGTTAATTCAATCACTTTCAATTCACGTGACCCACAAAAAAGTAGGTTGTCCTCTAAGCAGTTGCTGAAACTAAAACAATGTCAGAGTATTGTGTTGATCGAGCATTTCAACGGGGTTAGATGCCATGTGATGCTGGCATAGTAATTAAGTACTTCGAAATTTGAACTTTGATTTGATGTATCGCTATTTCTAGAGAAGACCGAAACTTTTGCTAAATTCAACTAGATAAACCAAATTTAACAAATGAATTAGCTCGCGATCATCAGGGCATCATCATCAACGAAGATGATGATGTCTGTTTCGAGGGGCGAGACACGTCCAAGCCATGATGGCCATTCATGTTATTTTTAAATGGAAGGGTTATCTGCATTTATACGTCGAAACCAGAAGGACCGTCGCTGAGATCCTTCGTCGTTTCACTCCACCGTCTCAGTAGTTTCTATTATGTTTTCGTTTTGTTTGTTGTTGCAATCTGTTATTGTAAATCAATGTAGAAGGCGTTTTTAATTAATCAAATAAATGTTTCAGTTTTTATTTTTGCACTCTGGAAACACCATATTATATGATAAATTCAGAAGGCAATTTTAAGGGATTTCCGGAAATACCTCAAATCTAGATAAATTCGGAAGTATGTTTTTTTGATTTTCCGGAAATATCGCATTTTACGGTATTTCCGGAATGTAAAATGTGTTCCGGAAATACCGTAAAATGCGATATTTCTGGAAAATCAAAAAAACATCCTTCCGGATTTATCAAGATTTGAGGTATTTCCGGAAATTTTGTGGATTTAAGGGGTAGTTTCGTCTGTTTGGTCATTTTGGGGGTTGAAGGTATAAGAGGGGGACAGCCACTCAAATATCATTTTTGAAGGGCAAAATCAAATTTGATATCATAGAGTATATTTCACGATAAAACCAAATAACTTCACATGATGTCCATTTGAATTAATAATTAACACTTAATTCAAAATAACTTGAAATGAAATATACCCAAACATAAACAGTATATGCACATGAAATTAAAATGACTGAATCGTATAAACATGTCATTAACCAAGGGCCGGGGGTTCGATCCCCGCCTTGGGTACGGAGCAACGTTAAAACTCTGGGCCAGTTGTCCTGCCCCTCGAGGCACCTACAATGAGCGAGGGATTAGTCACTGCTGTCCGTGCGTTGGATACTGGGGTTTACCCAAAAAAATATAAACATGAATTGAAAACAAAAATATCGCATTTACATCAAAAGAACAATATTCATCTTCTAACAAAAGAAGACAACATGTCAAAATTTGAATGATATTCAAAACCAACAAGACATGTTATCTTTCAAGGAAAACAACCACATAGAATTCAAGGTAACTAAGACCAAAGCTCTGATACTACTGTTGGGGAATTAAGAGATATTATTTTAAAACTCTTTTTTAAAATCAATCTCAAGAGAAGAAAATTCCCTTGCCAAGATCGCTTAGAACATTAAGAATCACTATGAGTTCATGTGTTTACCTCTTGAAGCGTCGAGGAGACAAATCACCAACACCACAAGCGTAGTGTCTCTATTCCGTCCAAGTGAACTGTTTCCTCAGAATGGCGTCGGCGCTAGCTGATGGCTACTGTAAAGGAGGAAACACAACAAAAATAGACTTTCTAGGGTTAGTTGTTAGGAGGCACAATATATCACATATATAATGCTCCTTTCTATCATTTGTTGCCTTAGTGGGCCTTGTACACTAGAAGCCCAATTCCTTCTTTATTTAATTAAATCTTTATTTAATTATATAATTATTTTCCGATTTAACCGTTCCATTGTGTGACCCTATAGGCTCCCACTAAAATGGCAATAATACAAATATTATAAACAATGAGCGGCATCTAGCAATACATCATTGTCGCCCAATTAATGAGAAAACCGGTGATCCGATTTTAACCTTCTGCGATCATAACTTATCGTGTAGTAATTGTCCCTTCGTCCAAATGTCTAATGAACACAAGTCACAATGTGTGTCATACTTGCAAAGTTGAATTATTTATTTATCGATCCCAGAGTAAACACGTAAATAACAATGAACGCAATATCACATATTGGTCCATTCTAGCATGGCCATGCATTCCCACGGTCTCACTCTATCGATAGGCCCAAGACATAACTCCTGTTATGTAGGAGGGATGAATCCTATCTACATCACTCACACCCCCTCCACATGGTTCATTGCAGGCCCAATAACCACCTTTATGATTGTGCTGTCACGGACAACGTTTGATGACTTTAAAGTCTACAACTTCACATGTAGAGATCTTAGTGACTTCAAGTCGAAGGACTACTCACAATGGTCGCATATTATGTAGCATTGTCATGGTGGGTCAATCCAGTTTAAATATTACTCCTAATATTTATACATGTGTTATGATTCGATATCTCCATATCCATGACCCGTGAGATGTGGTCATCAATCGTCAACACAATAGCCGCTATGCATTATTGTTGTCCTTGTTAACAATAACACTTCGACTACGGATACTTGAAGAATAGCATTCTATAGTTCAATGGGGTTTCACGATCAAATCCCATTTGATGTTCCATTGAACAAATTATCTATTCTAAGGACTTTGTTATGATATACTCTCATAGCATAATAAATAATGCGTTATACATATATCAAATATATGACATAAAATTATGATACAAATAATAATCTATACAAAATAGATTGGCCACTAGGGCTTACACCAACAGTACCATAAGACTCGGTTGGAGGGATCCTCGACCACATAGTGACTTGGCTGAGGAACCAACGGCCGAAGGCTGAAGTAAGGCATAGTCGAGAAGGGCTATGGCCGAGGCGAGGAATACTTGCTTGGAGCGCAAGTATTCAATGCACGTGGACATACTAGGTTTTTTTTCACTCAAAGGACTTGCACGAGTGTTTGGAATGCTAGCAGGAAATCTTAGTGATCATTACTCTGCCCCAGTATAGAGCATACAAAGTACTGTTCGTGAAATTTCATCAATGGGGGAAAGCGAATTAAATACTCTTGTGGGGACTGGGTATTTGATGGATGGTTGGATCTGGTTTTGAAAATTAAGGATAGATGGGGGTAGTATAACTAACTTAAACAAGAGTAAACACACATGTCATGTTAGTTTATTTTGCAAATGCTTCAGGGAGAGTTAACATTGCTAAAACCACACAAGTTAACAAAATAGACATTTAAGCTTCTTATCACGGGTGTGAGATATATGTTGGCTGATATCTTTGGTAGGGTGTGTCTCTGAGGCTAAGGGTCAAGCCTGCAGGAGCAAGGGTTTGAAGATGTGGTCAATGTTGGAGTGACCATGATGGTGAATGAGCCATTGGTGAATTCCATTGAAGGGTTAAGTGGGTGGATGGTTTCTGTGAATGTGGTGGGTATAATACCAATGTGATATTTATTATTTTTGGTGTATGGATATGCAAGATGACGCACTTTGGATGAGAGGAATGATATTTTTGTTATTTTCTAGATGATAAGATGCATGGTAGGGGAATGATAATGAAATACTTATGAAAAAATCATTTTAGTATGAATGCATGGTGATTTTTTTTATATGTTTTATTTGAACAAAGTATAATGCATGAACATATGAACATTTGTTGTACATGAGCGACAACAGAGATGAATGAAATGTGTGATGATTTTTGAACGTCGGAAGGATACTTTAAATGGGTATGGTTTACCCCCCCCCCCCCTTTTTTCTTATGCTTCAGCTAACAAAAGGCTTTTGGATATTGAATGATGCAATAAAGGAATAGAAACTTTTACATTGGTTTTTTATGGCGCATGGGAGTAATGCCCTTGAAGCACATGTGAAGGAAAAAAATGACCCACCTTTTTTCATATAATGCATGAAGAGGGAATAATGTGTTTAAATGAAATGATGAATGAATATATAATACCATAGTGATTTTTTTTCTAGTGTGGATATGCAAGATGGACAAATAATGCAAATGATATTTCTGTTATTTAGAGATGATGAGATGCATGGTGGCGAAATGAGATGCGTATGGAAAGAATGATCTTATTTTGTTATGAATGTGTGATGAAGATGTAAGTGCATGAAATGCACGTGATTGTTTGATTCCAATGACATGTAAGATGTTCAAAGAAATGACTATTTTAAATGAATTTTTTTTAAGAGGTCATGCAACATGCAATGTTACAAATTCTTATTGATTTTATTGGATGATCAATGATGTATGAAAAGAGAAATGACATGTTTTTTGTTTTTTTTATCTAGAAAACGACACATGCAGGGAAAATGATTGTTTGATTCTAATTGAATGCTATGGCAAGTGTGCAAAGAAACAATTATTGTAAATGACCCTTTTTTAGAGAGGCACTGCAACGTGGTAATGAGGGCAAACACTCTCTTTTCATTTGAAGAGGAATGATGCAAGAATAAGAGAATAAGGTTATGATTCTAGTTTTTTGTTATAATGTAATGCATGAATGAACACCTGACAAATGTATGTTGCATGATGAAAATGCAAATGCATGAAATGCTGAAGGAATGTTCACATGGAAAACTCATTTATTCTAAATGATTTTTTTTAAAACAATGCAACATATAGGTGATGCAAATTATCATAAAATGCTAACTAAAATATATATTTTGGATGATGAATGGGAAGAATAATGACACTATTTTCTTTTTCTTTTTATTTAGAAATGATGCATGCATAGAGAAATGATGTATTTGAACTAGGATGACAATATGAGTGAAATGATGTATGAATGTCACATATTTAACATGCATTCCATCATTATGTGAAGCCTGCACTATTTGATGAGGATCTTTTAATATTTACGAATTATGAACATATGATAATTGGATTGATGATGAGATGTATGGTGGGGAAATGGTAACGTGATGCATGTGAAAAGAATTATTTTATTTTGTTATGAATGCATGATGATTTTTATATGATGAATGGAAGGAGTGATGTCGCCTCATGTGAATGCAAATGAAGGAAGCATGAAATGTTTTTTTTGAGTGATTTTATTTTGGAGAAATGCTAACCTAGATTAATAGAGAGAGTAAGTATAATGCCCCTGTGTCCTAGGTGGGTCATGTCTAAATTGGGATTTTCAACATGGTCTAGGGTCGTTTATGTGATCAATCTCTCACGTGGCTCTATTGACTTCCTCACAAAGGTCTCTAGAGCTAAAATCCCATTCAAGATATGATCCACAACGATAGCGAGCTACCTGGTGTGGGATACCATTAAAGAGCGTACTCTGGCTGAGACTTTCATGAGAGTCAGACAGATAAAATCCAGAATGACTGTCACTAATAATCTCCACTCGTCCTAGGTTATTTTCAGACCCGGGTATAAGGCCCCTCTCAAAAGTGTGTGCAAAAGTGTAAGTGAGGTGTGTGATGAGGGCAAAATACCTAAACTAACCAAGCTGGAAAAGATATACAACAATAATAACAAAAGATTCGTCTACCCTAAGGTTCAATAATACAAAGAAATGCTAATAAATAAATAATATAAAAAATAAGGGCAAAAACAAAATATTTATAAAATTAACAAAGACTTACACATTTAGTTAATTAGGCTTGACTCTCTTAATGGATCCCCAGTGAAGTCGCCAGCTGTAGCGACCGAAAAATCCAGAGGAGGGATTCTTCGAAGTTCTTGAAATGAAGCCGCCACCAAGGTTTATTTTAAGGGCAAACATTGGAAAATCCCTATTGAGTGGATAAAGGGGGTTCTGCGGACCAGGTTTAGGCTCGGGAGTCGTTTATGGGTAGGGAAGGTATTAGCACCCTACGACATCCTTCCTAAGGAAGGTTACCTCTTAACTAAATGTGTAAACAATTATTAATTCAAAGATAATGTTTTTACCCTTATAATAATAATAAAAAGACTCGTTAAACGGTCAGTTATTTTTTGTACTTTTGGAGAAAAATGTAAGTGAGAATCAAAGGCTACGTAGTTCTTTGGGTAGAAAATGTTGGTGTGTTGGTGTTTTTTATTGTTAAGCTTTTTGAAATTTGGATGGGTATTCGTAATGACCAAACAAGTAAACTTAGGGTGGTCACCACTAATAGCCCAATTGAAAATTATAGTTGTTATTAACGATCAAACAAGTTAAACTCAGAGTGACCATTAATAATAACCTATTTTGTGTGAGTTTGATTGTTTGAAAGAAAGAAAAACTAGTTTGAAAGTAATATGGTGTAATAAAAAAGAAATAGGTTGTAATAAAACTACAAGGGGTGTAACTAGCAACATGGGTATTGCTTTGTCAAAAACAGGGGTGCGTTTAGATACAAGTCGAGTTTCATTTTCAAAGGCTTTTTAGGCAGGGGTTATTGTAAAAAAGAATGGATGGTGTGAAATAAAAATTTGGTGTTTGAAAACTAGGAGGTCTTTAACGAAAATGGTTTTTGATGACCAATGAAAGATAAATAAGGAAAAGCATTCACAAAAGCGGAGTAGGTTGTAAATCAGTAATAAGGGGGATGCAGTTAGCAGTAGGGGTCGTATTATTAATATTGGGGGTGCAGTAAACAAATTGACTTACACTATTGAGTTTTGAGGCCAGATCTGCGAATTGGGCTTCATGCAAAAAGGGGTCCATACGATTAAAAAGAAGGGTGTAAAGAACAATCTGATAAAACTTTTAAAAAACAAAAAAACCAAACCAGAGCACCCTAAAAGAACCTAAACCTAATTTTCACCATCCACACTCTTCACAGCGCCGGACCAAAAAGGAGTTTGAGGAGAGAGAAACAGTTTTCTGGAGAGAGAGAGAGAGAGAGAAAGCTTACCTCCGCCATGAGAGAGAGAGCGGCATGAGACGGTTGAGAGAAAGAGAGCGACGACGGGGGGAGATCCGCGAGCAGAAAGGAAGCGAGGAGAAGAGGAAGAAGACCGAAAAAAGAGGGACGGCGCGGTGGAAAAACCGATGATGCGACTATGACGGTGACAGGCGCGCGTACGGTGGGGGAGGGGGCAGTGTTACGGCGGTGGTTTCCGCCGTAGAGCTCCCGACGATGGTTTTCGCCGGAAAGCTGTAGTGTCAAGCAATTGAGGGTCGGGTTGACGCTGTGGAGCCATGGCGGCGAGTTGACTGTGGTGGTGACGATTGGTGGTTTGCGGTGGGGCTCAATGATGGTGAGTTATCCACGGCGAGTGACGGCGACAGTGAGAGAAGGGAAGACGACGATGGTGACAACGACGGGCCAAGCACGACGGTGGATACGGGATCGCCATGACTTAGGTGGGTTTGCGGCGGTGACAGTGGCCGGAGGAAAATGAGAGAGGTGAGGGTGATGGTGCTGATGGGGGAGACAACACCGGAGGGAGGCCTTGGTGGGCTCCGGCAACGTTGTGGAGAAACGGAGTCTAGGGGAGAGAAGGAGAGGGACGGCAGTGAAAGGAGAGCGGAGGGGGTCACGGTGAGAGAGAAAAGGGGGTTCTGATGGTGATTTCAGTGGTTGTGAGGTCGTTGGTTCACAGTGGTATGGTGGTGGCTCACGGTGATGTTGTGGTGGTGGCGGTGCACGGTGGCGGCCACCACAGACGGTGGCCGGAGTATGGTACGGTCCCCTCCTTCTCCTCTCTCACATTCTCAACATTCTGTGTTCTCTCCCTCTCCTTTATTTTCTGATTTGTGTTTTACTCGTCCGTGTTTTCTGTTCTGTGTGTGTGCGTGAATCCAGTGTGTTTGTTACTGTGTTGTACCTGTGTATTTCCTCAGTCACTGTGTCTTTGTATTTTCTCTCTGAAATTGCTCCCCCTCTTGCTGTTCATTGTTGTTTGGTTTTTATAGGTGAATTGGTGTGATGGAGGTGAGCAATCAAAGGACAGGCAGCAGCTGGCTGAGGAAAAAAGGACAAAGGACGAGCTGGCTGAGGAAAAAAAGGACCAAGGACCAGCTGGCTGAGGTAGGAAGGACAACAATAAGGGAAAACAAACCCTAGCAAGGGCAGCCAGCATCACCTGCGCCCCCTTCTCTCTTTTTTGAATTTTGTATTTTAATTTTTGTACTATTTACATCTTTTTGCTTTTTTTTATATGTGTAAAAAAGACTTGATTATGTGACAAACCTTTGACCATTCAGCTCTAAAAAGTTCATTATGCTTCCAATCATTTTTTGTATATTTTTGCACTAGTAACAATAGACTAAACTACAAAATAAAAATGAGCATCGAAACAAACTGTTGTACGAGAGTGCTAAAGACACGAGCGTTCAAAACGATACGTGACCCAACGGGGATAAAAACTTTTATTGATTTTTGTTTTTGATTAGTCGGACTAAATTAGGGTATGACAGTCTGTAATCCCAATTGTACACAACATGGGCACACCTAGCAGTGTTCTCTGACATTATGAGTCTACTGTCTGCAATCACAGTAAGACATAACTGGGGAGCACCTAGCAGTGTCACTTTGACATTATGAGTCTACTGTCTGCAATCCTAATTGTGCAACACTGGGGGGCACCTAGCAGTGTCATTGTGATATTGTGAGTCTAATGTCTGCAACCTCAGTTATTCCAAAAGATTAAGTTTCCATATGCACTACAAACATAGTTGTCAAGTGTAAGGAGTTGGCAGAAAAGAAATCGGCTGACATAATACATCTTTCAGCTTCCTCTTAAGGTCCTAAGCTAAAGAACGCAGGGGGGCAATTGTTAACACCCAAATATAACTAGGTCGTAGGCCGGTGGCTGAATGAAGAAGGCAATGGAGATGGAGTACTGAGGCAGGTCACTAGACACGGATTTTCAGAGATAATTTCCTGAGAGAATGAACAAGGGAAGTCCTAGGGGAATATCACTAGACAACTCCCCGAGGAAGGGGTTAGCCCGAGGAGCAATGAGCAAGACAGAGGGAGAGTACAGCCTCAGCCTATAGAGTGCCACGGCCAGGGTAGGGTCGGGTGCCTGAGTTACTGACTGAGGACGAAGGTTGGCTGAGTAAACCAAGTGGCTGAGGTAAGGCGGTTTTACTTGGAAGGCACATAAGAGACATGCACGAAGATAGAACGCGGGAGCATTTGAAGATCAAGCGAAGGAGCGAAGCCTTGAAGAGCGGAGTGAGGGAGTTCACCCCACCAACCGTGCTAGAGAGATCGTGGGTGGTTACTCCACCTCCTTAGGGCTTAGGAATAATGATAGTTGTTGATCTTAGATTGATCCAACGGTAGGGAAATGTTGGCAGTGTTAGTGGCCGACGAGGGCCTATGTATAATATTAGGAGAGTAATTGTACAGAAAAAGACACATCAATCAAATCAAACTCTACGTTTATTTTTATCTATCTTCTTTATCGCATTCATCTTTACTTTAATGCATTCGCCAGTAGTATAATTCAACCCTCGCAGTCCCCTCTCACCTAACCTGACCCTTTCTAGAGGAGTCAGGATACCCACAGGCAAGAAGCAGAGTTCCCTCCTTGGCGCAATCGTTTGAAGAACAAGGAATCAAAGAACTTGCTCAAACCCCTGGCCGAATCCACGACTAGGACCTAAGATTTTGAACTAAGGAACATCAACAACATCATCATTTTTTTATCTTTTCGCGACCACATTGCTCATTTATGCTCAAAAAGGCACCCCGAACATATTTTACCAAAAAGCGTGTTGATTACTAAATGAATTATTTGATTGATTTGGGGTTATTAGGGAATAAAAGAGAGTTTAAGGGTATTGTAGGGATTTCACAAAGTTAACAACTAAAAATAATTAGGTTGTAGGCCGAGGACTGAATGAAGAAGGCAGTGGAGCTGGAGTACTGAGGCAGGTCACTAGACAAGGATTTTAAGAGATAATTGCCTCGGAAAATGATCAAGGGAAGCCCCCGGGGCATGTCACTAGACAACTCCCCGAGGAAGGGGTTAGCCCGAGGAGCAATAAGCGAGACCGAGGGAGAGTACAGCTTCAGCCTATAGAGTGTGACGGAAAGGGTAGGCTCGGATGCCTGAGTTACTTTCTGAGGGAGAAGGTTAGTTGAGTAAACCAAGTGGCTGAGGTAAGGCAGTTTTACTTGGAAGGCACGAAAGAGACATGCACGAAGATGGAACGTGGGAGCAGTTGAAGATCAAGCGAAGGAGCGAGGCCTTGAAGGGCCGAGTGAGGGAGTTCACCCCACTAACAGTGCTAGTGAGATCGTGGGTGGTTACTCCACCTCCTTAGGGCTTAGGAAAAATGATTGTCGTTGATCTTAAACTGATTCAACGGTAAGCAAATGTTGGCCCCATTTTATCATAAATCCCCAAAAGACCCCTAGTTTTTTGTTAAAAAAAATATTTTTTAAAAATTTCCAGAAATACACATATTTCCGGAAAATATGTGTTTTCCGGTTGAGGTATTTCTGGAAAACCCATATTTCTGCTATACGAAAATATGTGTATTTCCGGAAATTTTTTAAAAATATATATTTTTTAAATTAAAAACAATCAATTTCGCGAAATAATTAAATGTAACGAAACTCGCTAAACTAATTAAATGTAACGAAACTCGCCAAACTGCCAACGGACCCTGTCTTATGGTGGGGTTAATTCAATCACTTTCAATTCACGTGACCCACAAAAAAGTAGGTTGTCCTCTAAGCAGTTGCTGAAACTAAAACAATGTCAGAGTATTGTGTTGATCGAGCATTTCAACGGGGTTAGATGCCATGTGATGCTGGCATAGTAATTAAGTACTTCGAAATTTGAACTTTGATTTGATGTATCGCTATTTCTAGAGAAGACCGAAACTTTTGCTAAATTCAACTAGATAAACCAAATTTAACAAATGAATTAGCTCGCGATCATCAGTGCATCATCATCAACGAAGATGATGATGTCTGTTTCGAGGGGCGAGACACGTCCAAGCCATGATGGCCATTCATGTTATTTTTAAATGGAAGGGTTATCTGCATTTATACGTCGAAACCAGAAGGACCGTCGCTGAGATCCTTCGTCGTTTCACTCCACCGTCTCAGTAGTTTCTATTATGTTTTCGTTTTGTTTGTTGTTGCAATCTGTTATTGTAAATCAATGTAGAAGGCGTTTTTAATTAATCAAATAAATGTTTCAGTTTTTATTTTTGCACTCTGGAAACACCATATTATATGATAAATTCAGAAGGCAATTTTAAGGGATTTCCGGAAATACCTCAAATCTAGATAAATTCGGAAGTATGTTTTTTTGATTTTCCGGAAATATCGCATTTTACGGTATTTCCGGAATGTAAAATGTGTTCCGGAAATACCGTAAAATGCGATATTTCTGGAAAATCAAAAAAACATCCTTCCGGATTTATCAAGATTTGAGGTATTTCCGGAAATTTTGTGGATTTAAGGGGTAGTTTCGTCTGTTTGGTCATTTTGGGGGTTGAAGGTATAAGAGGGGGACAGCCACTCAAATATCATTTTTGAAGGGCAAAATCAAATTTGATATCATAGAGTATATTTCACGATAAAACCAAATAACTTCACATGATGTCCATTTGAATTAATAATTAACACTTAATTCAAAATAACTTGAAATGAAATATACCCAAACATAAACAGTATATGCACATGAAATTAAAATGACTGAATCGTAAAAACATGTCATTAACCAAGGGCCGGGGGTTCGATCCCCGCCTTGGGTACGGAGCAACGTTAAAACTCTGGGCCAGTTGTCCTGCCCCTCGAGGCACCTACAATGAGCGAGGGATTAGTCACTGCTGTCCGTGCGTTGGATACTGGGGTTTACCCAAAAAAATATAAACATGAATTGAAAACAAAAATATCGCATTTACATCAAAAGAACAATATTCATCTTCTAACAAAAGAAGACAACATGTCAAAATTTGAATGATATTCAAAACCAACAAGACATGTTATCTTTCAAGGAAAACAACCACATAGAATTCAAGGTAACTAAGACCAAAGCTCTGATACTACTGTTGGGGAATTAAGAGATATTATTTTAAAACTCTTTTTTAAAATCAATCTCAAGAGAAGAAAATTCCCTTGCCAAGATCGCTTAGAACATTAAGAATCACTATGAGTTCATGTGTTTACCTCTTGAAGCGTCGAGGAGACAAATCACCAACACCACAAGCGTAGTGTCTCTATTCCGTCCAAGTGAACTCTTTCCTCAGAATGGCGTCGGCGCTAGCTGATGGCTACTGTAAAGGAGGAAACACAACAAAAATAGACTTTCTAGGGTTAGTTGTTAGGAGGCACAATATATCACATATATAATGCTCCTTTCTATCATTTGTTGCCTTAGTGGGCCTTGTACATTAGAAGCCCAATTCCTTCTTTATTTAATTAAATCTTTATTTAATTATATAATTATTTTCCGATTTAACCGTTCCATTGTGTGACCCTATAGGCTCCCACTAAAATGGCAATAATACAAATATTATAAACAATGAGCGACATCTAGCAATACATCATTGTCGCCCAATTAATGAGAAAACCGGTGATCCGATTTTAACCTTCTGCGATCATAACTTATCGTGTAGTAATTGTCCCTTCGTCCAAATGTCTAATGAACACAGGTCACAATGTGTGTCATACTTGCAAAGTTGAATTATTTATTTATCGATCCCAGAGTAAACACGTAAATAACAATGAACGCAATATCACATATTGGTCCATTCTAGCATGGCCATGCATTCCCACGGTCTCACTCTATCGATAGGCCCAAGACATAACTCCTGTTATGTAGGAGGGATGAATCCTATCTACATCACTCACACCCCCTCCACATGGTTCATTGCAGGCCCAATAACCACCTTTATGATTGTGCTGTCACGGACAACGTTTGATGACTTTAAAGTCTACAACTTCACATGTAGAGATCTTAGTGACTTCAAGTCGAAGGACTACTCACAATGGTCGCATATTATGTAGCATTGTCATGGTGGGTCAATCCAGTTTAAATATTACTCCTAATATTTATACATGTGTTATGATTCGATATCTCCATATCCATGACCCGTGAGATGTGGTCATCAATCGTCAACACAATAGCCGCTATGCATTATTGTTGTCCTTGTTAACAATAACACTTCGACTACGGATACTTGAAGAATAGCATTCTATAGTTCAATGGGGTTTCACGATCAAATCCCATTTGATGTTCCATTGAACAAATTATCTATTCTAAGGACTTTGTTATGATATACTCTCATAGCATAATAAATAATGCGTTATACATATATCAAATATATGACATAAAATTATGATACAAATAATAATCTATACAAAATAGATTGGCCACTAGGGCTTACACCAACAGTACCATAAGACTCGGTTGGAGGGATCCTCGACCACATAGTGACTTGGCTGAGGAACCAACGGCCGAAGGCTGAAGTAAGGCATAGTCGAGAAGGGCTATGGCCGAGGCGAGGAATACTTGCTTGGAGCGCAAGTATTCAATGCACGTGGACATACTAGGTTTTTTTTCACTCAAAGGACTTGCACGAGTGTTTGGAATGCTAGCAGGAAATCTTAGTGATTATTACTCTGCCCCAGTATAGAGCATACAAAGTACTGTTCGTGAAATTTCATCAATGGGGGAAAGCGAATTAAATACTCTTGTGGGGACTGGGTATTTGATGGATGGTTGGATCTGGTTTTGAAAATTAAGGATAGATGGGGGTAGTATAACTAACTTAAACAAGAGTAAACACACATGTCATGTTAGTTTATTTTGCAAATGCTTCAGGGAGAGTTAACATTGCTAAAACCACACAAGTTAACAAAATAGACATTTAAGCTTCTTATCACGGGTGTGAGATATATGTTGGCTGATATCTTTGGTAGGGTGTGTCTCTGAGGCTAAGGGTCAAGCCTGCAGGAGCAAGGGTTTGAAGATGTGGTCAATGTTGGAGTGACCACGATGGTGAATGAGCCATTGGTGAATTCCATTGAAGGGTTAAGTGGGTGGATGGTTTCTGTGAATGTGGTGGGTATAATACCAATGTGATATTTATTATTTTTGGTGTATGGATATGCAAGATGACGCACTTTGGATGAGAGGAATGATATTTTTGTTATTTTCTAGATGATAAGATGCATGGTAGGGGAATGATAATGAAATACTTATGAAAAAATCATTTTAGTATGAATGCATGGTGATTTTTTTTATATGTTTTATTTGAACAAAGTATAATGCATGAACATATGAACATTTGTTGTACATGAGCGACAACAGAGATGAATGAAATGTGTGATGATTTTTGAACGTGACGGAATGATACTTTAAATGGGTATGGTTTACCCCCCCTTTTTTTATGCTTCAGCTAACAAAAGGCTATTGGATATTGAATGATACAATAAAGGAATAGAAACTTTTACTTTGGTTTTTTATGGCGCATGGGTGTAATGCCCTTGAAGCGGATGTGAAGGAAATAAATGACCCACCTTTTTTCATATAATGCATGAAGAGGGAATAATGTGTTTAAATGAAATGATGAATGAATATATAATACCACAGTGATATTTTTGTCTAGTGTGGATTTGCAAGATGGACAAATAATGCAAATGATATTTCAGTTATTTAGAGATGATGAGATGCATGGTGGCGAAATGAGATGCGTATGGAAAGAATGATCTTATTTTGTTATGAATGTGGGATGAAGATGTAAGTGCATGAAATTCACGTGATTATTTGATTCCAATGACATGTAAGATGTTCAAAGAAATGATTATTTTAAATGATTTTTTTTAAGAGGTCATGCAACATGCAAAGTTACAAATTCTCATTTATTTTATTGGATAATCAATGATGTATGAAAAGAGTAATGACATGTTTTTTGTTTCTTTTTTTATCTAGAAAATGACACATGCAGGGAAAATGATTGTTTGATTCTAATGGAATGCTATGACAAGTGTGCAAAGAAACAATTATTGTAAATGACCCTTTTTTAGAGAGGCACTACAACGTGGTAATGATGCAAACACTCTCTTTTCATTTGAAGAGGATTGATGCAAGAATAAGAGAATAAGGTTATGATTCTCGTTTTTTGTTAAAATGTAATGCATGAATGAACACCTGACAAATGTATGTTGCAGGATGAAAATGCAAATGCATGAAATGCTGAAGGAATGTTCACTTGGAAAACTCAGTTATTCTAAATGATTTTTTTTTTAAAACAATGCAACATATAGGTGATGCAAATTATCCTAAAATGCTAACTAAAATATATATTTTGGATGATGAATGGGAAGAATAATGACACTATTTTCTTTTTCTTTTTATTTAGAAATGATGCAGGCATAGAGAAATGATGTATTTGAACTAGGATGACAATATGAGTGAAATGATGTATGAATGTCACATATTTAACATGCATTCCATCATTATGTGAAGCCTGCACTATTTGGTGATGATCTTTTAATATTTACGAATTATGAACATATGATAATTGGATTGATGATGAGATGTATGGTGGGGAAATGGTAATGTGATGCATGTGAAAAGAATGATTTTGTTTTGTTACGAATGCATGATGATTTTTATATGATGAATGGAAGGAGTGATGTCGTCTCATGTGAATGCAAATGAAGGAAGCATGAAATGTTTTTTTGAGTGATTTTATTTTGGAGAAATGCTAACCTAGATTAGTAGAGAGAGTAAGTATAATGCCCCTGTGTCCTAGGTGGGTCATGTCTAAATTAGGATTTTCAACATGGTCTAGGGTCGTTTATGTGATCAATCTCTCAGGTGGCTCTATTGACTTCCTCACAAAGGTCTCCAGAGCTAAAATCCCATTCAAGATATGATCCACAACGATAGCGAGCTATCTGGTGTGGGATACCATGAAAGAGCGTACTCTGGCTGAGACTTTCATGAGAGTCAGACAGATAAAATCCAGAATGACTGTCACTAATAATCTCCACTCGTCCTAGGTTATTTTCAGACCCGGGTATAAGGCCCCTCTCAAAAGTGTGTGCAAAAGTGTAAGTGAGGTGTGTGATGAGGGCAAAATACCTAAACTAACCAAGCTGGAAAAGATATACAACAATAATAACAATAGATTCGTCTACCCTAAGGTTCAATAATAGAAAGAAATGCTAATAAATAAATAATATAAAAAATAAGGGCAAAAACAAAATATTAATAAAATTAACAAAGACTTACACACTTAGTTAATTAGGCTTGACTCTCTTAATGGATCCCCAGTGAAGTCGCCAGCTGTAGCGACCGAAAAATCCGGAGGAGGGATTCTTCGAAGTTCTTGAAATGAAGCCGCCACCAAGGTTTAGTTTAAGGGCAAACATTGGAAAATCCCTATTGAGTGGATAAAGGGGGTTCTGTGGACCAGGTTTAGGCTCGGGAGTCGTTTATGCGTAGGGAAGGGATTAGCACCCTACGACATCCTTCCTAAGGAAGGTTACCTCTTAACTAAATGTGTAAACATTTATTAATTCAAAAATAATGTTTTTAACCTTATAATAATAATAATAATAAGCCTCACTAAACGGTTAGTTATTTTTCGTACTTTTGGAGAAAAATGAGAGAAATGAATTAAAAGAGAAAAAAAAAAGGTTTTTTTAATGCACTTGACAGATGTGGGCCCTCATCTGCTCCTACGTATCTCTGGGTAGAGAATTAAAGGCTACGTAGTTCTTTGGGTAGAAAATGTTGGTGTGTTGGTGTTTTTTATTGTTAAGCTTTTTGAAATTTGGATGGGTATTCGTAATGACCAAACAAGTAAACTCAGGGTGGTCACCACTAATAGCCCAATTGAAAATTATAGTTGTTATTAACGATCAAACAAGTTAAACTCAGAGTGACCATTAATAATAACCTATTTTGTGTGAGTTTGATTGTTTGAAAGAAAGAAAAACTAGTTTGAAAGTAATATGGTGTAATAAAACTACAAGGGGTGTAACTAGCAACATGGGTATTGCTTTGTCAAAAGCAGGGGTGCGTTTAGATACAAGTCGAGTTTCATTTTCAAAGGCTTTTTAGGCTGGGGTTATTGTAAAAAAGAATGGATGGTGTGAAATAAAAATTTGGTGTTTGAAAACTAGGAGGCCTTTAACGAAAATGATTTTTGATGAGCACTGAAAGATAAATAAGGAAAAGCATTCTCAAAAGCGGAGTAGGTTGTAAATCAGTAATAAGGGGGATGCAGTTAGCAGTAGGGGTCGTATTATTAATACTGGGGGTGCAGTAAACAAATTGACTTACACTTTTGAGTTTTGAGGCCGGATCTGCGAATTGGGCTTCATGCAAAAAGGGGTCCATACGATTAAAAAGAAGGGTGTAAAGAACAATCTGATAAAACTTTTAAAAAACAAAAAAAAAAACCAAACCAGAGCACTCTAAAAGAACCTAAACCTAATTTTCACCATCCACACTCTTCACAGCGCCAGACCAAAAAGGAGTTTGAGGAGAGAGAAACAGTTTTCCGAGGAGAGAGAGAGAGAGAGAGAGAAAGCTTACCTCCGCCATGAGAGAGAGAGAGAGAGCGGCGTGACACAGTTGAGAGAAAGAGAGCGAGGACGGGGGGAGATCCGCGAGCAGAAAGGAAGCGAGGAGAAGAATAAGAAGACCGAAAAAAGAGGGACGGCGCGGTGGAAGAACCGATGATGCGACTATGACGGTGATAGGCGCGCGTACGGTGGGGGAGGGGGCAGTGTTACGACAGTGGTTTCCGCCGTAGAGCTCCCGACGATGGTTTTCGCTGGAAAGCTGTAGTGTCATGCGATTGATGGTCGGGTTGATGCAGTGGAGCCATGGCGGCGAGTTGACTGTGGTGGTATCGATTGGTGGTTTGCGGTGGGGCTCAACGATGGTGAGTTATCCACGGCGAGCGACAGCGACAGTGAGAGAAGGGAAGACGACAGTGGTGACAACGGCGGGCCAAGCACGATGGTGGATATGAGATCGCCATGACTTAGGTGGGTTTGCGGCGGTGACAGTGGCCGGAGGAAAGTGAGAGAGGTGAGGGTGATGGTGCTGATGGGGGAGAGAACACCGGAGGGAGGCCTTGGTGGGCTCCGGCGACGTTGTGGAGAAACGGAGTCGAGGGGAGAGAAGGAGTGGGACGGCAGTGAAAGGAGAGCGGAGGGGGTCACGGTGAGAGAGAAAAGGGGGTTCTGATGGTGATTTCGGTGGTTGTGAGGTCGTTGGTTCACAGTGGTATGGTGGTGGCTCACGGTGATGTTGTGGTGGTGGCGGTGCACGGTGGCGGCCACCACAGAAGGTGGCCAGAGTATGGTACAGTCCCCTCCTTCTCCTCTCTCACATTCTCAGCATTCTGTGTTCTCTCCTTCTCCTTTATTTTCTGATTTGTGTTCTCTCTGAAATTGTTCCCCCTCTTACTGTTCATTGTTGTTTGGTGTTTATAGGTGAATTGGTGTGATGGAGGTGAGGAATCAAAGGACAGGCAGCAGCTGGCTGAGGAAAAAAAGGACAAAGGACGAGTTGGATGAGGAAAAAAAGGACAAGGACCAGCTGGCTGAGGGAGGAAGGACAACATTAAGGGAAAAAAAACCCTAGCTAGGGCAGCCAGCATCAGCTGCGCCCCCTTCTCTCTTTTTTGAATTTTGTATTTTAATTTTTGTACTATTTACATCTTTTTGTTTTTTTTATATGTGTAAAAAAACTTGATTATGTGATAAACCTTTGACCATCCAGCTCTAAAAAGTTCATTATGCTTCCAATCATTTTTGTATATTTTTGCACTAGTAATAATAGACTAAACTACAAAATAAAAATGAGAATCGAAACAAACCGTTGTACGAGAGTGCCAAAGACACGAGCGTTCAAAACGATACGTGACCCAACGGGGATAAAAACTTTTATTGAATTTTATTTTGATTAGTCGGACAAAATTAGGGTATGTCAGTCTGCAATCCCAATTGTACACAACATGGGCACACCTAGCAGTGTTCTCTGACATTTTGAGTCTACTGTCTGCAATCACAGTCAGACATAACTGGGGAGCACCTAGCAGTGTCACTTTAACATTATGAGTCTACTGTCTACATTCCTAATTGTGCAACACTGGGGGGCACCTAGCAGTGTCATTGTGATATTGTGAGTCTAATGTCTGCAACCTCAGTTATTCCAAAAGATTAAGTTTCCATATCCACTACAAACATAGTTGTCAAGTGTAAGGAGTTGGCAGAAAAGAAATCGGCTGACATAATACATCTTTCAGCTTCCTCTTAAGGTCCTAAGCTAAAGAATGCAGGGGGGCAATTGTTAACACCCAAAAACAATTAGGTCGTAGGCCGGTGGCTGAATGAAGAAGGCAATGGAGATGGAGTACTGAGGCAAGCACTAGACACGAATTTTCAGAGATAATTTCCTGAGAGAATGATCAAGGGAAGTCCTCGGGGAATATCACTAGACAATTCCCCGAGGAAGGGGTTAGCCCGAGGAGCAATGAGCAAGACAGAGGGAGAGTACAGCCTCAGCCTATAGAGTGTCACGGCCAGGGTAGGCTCGGGTTCCTGAGTTACTATCTGAGGACGAAGGTTAGCTGAGTAAACCAAGTGGCTGAGGTAAGGCGGTTTTACTTGGAAGGCACATAAGAGACATGCACGAAGATAGAACGTGGGAGCAGTTGAAGATCAAGCGAAGGAGCAAAGCCATGAAGAGCGGAGTGAGGGAATTCACCCCACTAACCGTTCTAGTGAGATCGTGGGTGGTTACTCCACCTCCTTAGGGCTTAGGAATAATGATAGTCGTTGATCTTAGATTGATCCAACGGTAGGGAAATGTTGGCAGTGTTAGTGGCCGACGAGGGCTTATGTATAATATTAGGAGAGTAATTGTACAGAAAAAGACACATCAATCAAATCAAACTCTACGTTTATTTTTATCTATCTTCTTTATCGCATTCATCTTTACTTTAATGCATTAGCCAATAGTTTAATCCAATCCACGCAGTCCCCTCTCACCTAACCTGACCCTTTCTAGAGGAGTCAGGATACCCACAGTCAAGGAGCAGAGTTCCCTCCTTGGCGCAATCGTTTGAAGAACAAGGAATCAAAGAACTTGCTCAAACCCCTGGCCGAATCCACGACTATCTTTTCGCGACCACATTGCTCATTTATGCTCAAAAAGGCACCCCGAACATATTTTACCAAAAAGTGTGTTGATTGCTAAATGAATTATTTGATTGATTTGGGGTTATTAGGAAATAAAAGAGAGTTTAAGGGTATTGTAGGGATTTCACAAAGTTAACAACTAAAAATAATTAGGTTGTAGGCCGAGGACTGAATGAAGAAGGCAGTGGAGCTGGAGTACTGAGGCAGGTCACTAGACAAGGATTTTAAGAGATAATTGCCTCGGAAAATGATCAAGGGAAGCCCCCAGAGCATATCACTAGACAACTCCCCGAGGAAGGGGTTAGCCCGAGGAGAAATAAGCGAGACCGAGGGAGAGTACAGCTTCAGCCTATAGAGTGCGACGGAAAGGGTAGGCTCGGATGCCTGAGTTACTGTCTGAGGGAGAAGGGTAGTTGAGTAAACCAAGTGGCTGAGGTAAGGCAGTTTTACTTGGAAGGCACGTAAGAGACATGCACGAAGATGGAACGTGGGAGCAGTTGAGGATCAAGCGAAGGAGCGAGGCCTTGAAGAGCGGAGTGAGGGAGTTCACCCCACTAACAGTGCTAGTGAGATCGTGGGTGGTTACTCCACCTCCTTAGGGCTTAGGAAAAATGATAGCCGTTGATCTTAAACTGATCCAACAGTAGGCAAATGTTGGCCCTATTTTATCATAAAGTCCCAAAAAACCCCTAGTTTTTCGTTAAAAAAAATATTTTTTAAAAATTTCCAGAAATACACATATTTCTGGAAAATATGTGTTTTTCGGTTGAGGTATTTCCTGAAAACCCATATTTCTGCCTTACGGAAATATGTGTATTTCCGGAAATTATTAAAAAATATATATTTTCTAAATTAAAAACAATCAATTACGCGAAATAATTAAATGTAACGAAACTCGCTAAACTAATTAAATGTAACGAAACTCGCCAAACTGCCAACGGACCCTGTCTTATGGTGGGGTTAATTCAATCACTTTCAATTTACGTGACCCACAAAAAAGTAGGTTGTCCTCTAAGCAGTTGCTGAAGCTAAAACAATGTCAGAGTATTGTGTTGATCGAGCATTTCAACGGGGTTAGATGCTATGTGATGCTGGCATAGTAATTAAGTACTTCGAAATTTGAACTTTGATTTGATGTATCGCTGTTTCTATGAGATGCTATGTGATGTAACACCCCATTCTACCCGGCTATTTATCATAGAGATCAGAGTTTCAAAATTTCTTTTTGAATGGAATGCTACACATAAACTTAATCTAACAACGGTCAAATCGGTGTAAGCCTTCGTTACACATTTACAATACGCAACACCATTTAATAAATTAAGGTACTCTTGATTTTACCAACAAAATCCACACATTATAATTTAGATGTCTCGCAGCGGAAAAATAACATAAACTCAAAATGCCAAACAACGGCCTCATCGGAAATCATTAGATCAATGCACACAAAATTCAACAACAATTAAATAACATTAGAAATCCTAAGCCAATCCCCCTAGGTGTCACGTATCAGAGCAGACCGACTCGGGAGTGAAAGGAGTAAGCCTTCACTCAGGACTACCTGTGGTAAACAACAACAGAAGGGTGAGTCTCAACTACATAATAAAGACTATAATAAGAAGTATATTCCATCATAGCATCGCACTCATACAGTCATACAATAACATAGTTCATACAATCACCAACTCGCATGCTTATCATGAGGATGTATGCAATATCAGTTATGCATGTGGTACCATTTTCCCAGACCGCAGCCTTATCATTTTGATTTAGAACTCAGACCGCAGCCTTATCATCTTAATTTAAAACTCAGACCGCAGCCTTATGTATGCATGAGACTCCATGACAAAACCAAAATCATAACTCTTAGCAACACAATCCATACATCTTATATCACATCTTTATTAATCTTTGTTGTAGCCCCCATGGCCTCATCATCAATCAACTCATTTATTTTCTCATCACAATCACATTTCTAGGATTAGGCTAGCACTTAGGGACCAATCTGTCACCATTAGATCCGAAACCCAAACACAAGGCATGGGCGCCCCACTTGGCGCCCTGGGCGGCCACACTTGGCGCCCACACAACACCCAAACACACAAACATAGTAGGCCACCTTAAAAATTGAAACCGCTCTAGCCAAAATGTTCAAAATGGGATTTGGTCACATGAATACAGAATTTGGCTAGGGAAAATATGTTCAGAACTCACAGCTCACCCCTAGGCATCACAAACATAGTCAAAACAACGCTCTCTAGGACAATTTCAAAACCATAAGTGAAAATCTGGAAATTCTTTAGCCAAAGTGTTTTAAATACAATTTGGTCAGGTCAATACAAAGTTTGGCTCGGTAAAATATGCTCAGAAAATGATGTGTGCACAAGGCACCCCTTAAACAAGCCAAAATGATGCCCAACCGGACAATTTCAAAACCACAAGTGCAAATCTGGAAATTCTTTAGCCAAAGTACTTAAAATGTGATTTGGTCAGGTCAATACAAAGTTTGGCTCGGTAAAATATGCTCAGAAAATGATGTGTGCACAAGGCACCCCTTAAACAAGCCAAAATGATGCCCAACCGGACAATTTCAAAACCACAAGTGCAAATCTGGAAATTCTTTAGCCAAAGTGTTTTAAATACAATTTGGTCAGATGAATACAAAGTTTGGCTCGGTAAAATATGCTCAGAAAATGATGTGTGCACGAGGCACCCCCTAAACAAGCCAAAATGATGCCCAACCGGACAATTTCAAAACCATAAGTGCAAATCTGGAAATTCTTTAGCCAAAGTACTTAAAATATGATTTGGTCAGGTCAATACAAAGTTTGGCTCGGTAAAATATGCTCAGAAAATGATGTGTGCACAAGGCACCCCTTAAACAAGCCAAAATGATGCCCAACCGGACAATTTCAAAACCACAAGTGCAAATCTGGAAATTCTTTAGCCAAAGTGTTTTAAATACAATTTGGTCAGGTGAATACAAAATTTGGCTCGGGAAAATATGCTCGGAAAATGATGTTCATCCAAAACATGGTTTATGCGCCTTGCCTAAGCACAGGCAGCAACCTGGCGCCACCCCAGGCGCCACAGGGCAGCAACATAGGTGCCCTGCCCAGAACTCACACACACCCAGCAACAGAAACAGCGCCCAGTGCGCCAATTTTTCCCCCAGCAACTTGGCGCCCAGCGCCCCAACACAACCAAAGCACCAAATTCCCAATTATTTTTCCAAAACCAAAACACCACAACAATCACAAAATACACTGCACTTTTTCCAGCAACATCCAATCTCACATATATAAATTAAGAACACTTCAAAGCACAAAATTAACACATGAAATCCAAACCTTAGCATAGGGAAATCGAATCAATCACACTAATTATCAATTCCAACTAACCTAAACAATTCTAACAAATAACAAATATATCAAGTGGGATCCTATGGTTTACATACAACCTATTATACTCTCTATTATAGAGTGAGACTCCCCTAACCTTGATTATGCCGGAATTAGAGCTCTTTCCACCGAAGCACCGACAACCACCACACAACGAATCCTCTCCTTCTTCTTTCCTCTATCACGATAGCGCCCTCTCTCCCTTTCTCTTGGACCATTCGCGAATTGCACAACAATAGGAAGGGTTAGGGAAAACGAAACTTAAGCACTTGATAGAGAAAGGAAATCGAATCATAGAAGGTTAGGAACCCTTACCTAGGATCAAGATGCACAAACCCTAACTCCAAGCTTGAAGTCGCTCCTTCCTTCTCTTCTCCTCTCTTCGACTTTCTTTCTTTTCTTCTCTATTTCGACTTTCTTTCTTTCTTTTGACACTAGTGAGGCGCGACCTAGACCCCTAGTGTCTAAGGAGCGCCTAAGCCAACGGGCTTGGGCCTCTTGGGCCGTCACTTGAAATTCCGGTATTACCAACGCCATCCCCTTCAATTAAAATAAAATACTATATCATCACATAATAAAATAAAATAGTGCAACACTTTAAATAATTTAATCAATTACTTAATTAAATTATTTTAGGGTGTTACAATGCTGGCATAGTAATTAAGTACTTCGAAATTTGAACTTTGATTTGATGTATCGCTGTTTCTAGAGAAGACCGAAACTTTTGCTCAATTCAACTAGATGAAACCAAAATTAACAAATGAATTAGCTCGCGATCATCAGGGCATCATCATCAACGAAGATGATGATGTCTGTTTCGAGGGGCGAGACACGTCCAAGCCATGATGGCCATTCAAGTTATTTTTAAATGAAAGGGTTATCTGCATTTATACGTCGAAACCAGAATGACCGTCGCTGAGATCCTTCGTCATTTCACTCCACCGTCTCAGTAGTTTCTATTATGTTTTTGTTTTGTTTGTTGTTACAATCTGTTATTGTAAATCAATGTAGAAGGCGTTTTTAATTAATCAAATAAATGTTTCATTTTTTATTTTTGCACTACGGAAACACCATATTATATGATAAATTCAGAAGGCAATTTTAAGGGATTTCCGCAAATACCTCAAATCTAGATAAATCCGGAACTATGTTTTTTTGATTTTCCGGAAATATCGCATTTTATGGTATTTCCGGAATGTAAAATGTGTTCCGGAAATACCATAAAATGCGATATTTCCGGAAAATCAAAAAAACATCCTTCCGGATTTATCAGGATTTGAGGTATTTCCGGAAATTTTGTGGATTTAAGGGTTAGTTTCGTCTGTTTGGTCATTTTGGGGGTTGAAGGTATAAGAGGGGGACAGCCACTCAAATATCATTTATGAAGGGCAAAATCAAATTTGATATCATAGTGTATATTTCAGGATAAAACCAAATAACTTCACATGATGTCCATTTGAATTAATAATTAACACTTAATTCAAAATAACTTGAAATGAAATATACCCAAACATAAACAGTATATGCACATGAAATTAAAATGACTGAATCGTATAAACATGTCCCTTAACCAAGGGCCGGGGGTTCGATCCCCGCCTTGGGTACAGAGCAGCGTTAAAACTCTAGGCCAGCTGTCCTGCCCCTCGAGTCACCTACAATGAGCGAGGGATTAGTCACTACTGTCCGTGCGTGGGACTTGTAGTTCTAAGACAACATGTCAAAATTTGAATGATATTCAAAACCAATGAGACATGTTATCTGTAAAGGCACAGCACCTGTCATTTCATAATTCACACACAAATAACGTCACTTAGCCTTTTAGGCTTTAACATCACTTAGCCACTCAGGCCCCAAATGTCACTTACACATAAACATCATTCAACTCAAACATTAGCCACTGAGGGCAAAAACGTCATTTGACTAACCACCAAGGGCATCCTCGTCATTTACACATCATTATCATTAACTTTGGCCACTAGGGGCAAAACAGTCATTTTGACACTACCGTGTTAAAACTGTTGTTTATACACCAAAAGGGATTTTTAAAGAGTTCCACGTCATTTTTCAATGTCACTGGGACGATCACCGGGGACAGCCACTTGGGCGCCCACAAACAGTCAGAAAATAACAATTTTTCATGTTAAAAATTGAACCCACAAATAGACGACGTAAAAAGCTTCACGACACTTTTCGAATCGTTCAAAACGGACGTCTAAATCAAAAGTTATGATAAAAACAATTTTGGAAAAATTAGGCAACATCCAGGGAACAGGCGCCTTAGGCGCCCAGGCAACCAGGCAACAAGTGCACAGGCGCCCAGCGCCCAGGCCACAACAACGCAACACAACACAGCGCCACAGGCGCTCAGCGCCCAGGCGCTCAGCGCCCAGGCGCGCACAACGCACACACAACACAACACGGGCGCCTAGCGCCCAGGCGCAACAACGCATAACACAGACACGGGCGCCTAGCGCCCAGGCGCAACAACGCGCCACACAACACGCACGCCTCAGGCGCCCAGCGCCCAGCACAGGCGCCTAGCGCCCAGAAACTGCAGCAACGCCCAGAATTTTTGTTCCACACTTTTTGACACTAAAAATTGGTTTTCTTAACAATTTTAAAGCGTAAAACTCCAATTTTTCCAGCAACCACAAAATGCACCTAATTGTTTTTCGAAATCACCCAACTCAATCCTACCAAAAATTCAATTGAAAATGTCCCAACAATCATCTTGGCGCCCTAGGCGCCCAAACCACAACCCCTATGCGACCACACCTCAAACAAGCCAAACACATGGATCACAATTTTGGAATTCTCATCATATGCGCATATCACCACTCTTAAAACAATTTCATATATCACACCACACCATGAATCAAATTCGCAACAACATTATAATGAACCTATATGGAAGTTAACATTCAAGAACATCAAGAAACGCAAAAGAATCATCAAGAACATCACGAAATCTAGCATGAACCTTAGATCTAGGACCTATCATAGAATGTATTAGATAGAGTGATAGAGCTCCCCTAACCTCGAAATTGAAGAACGGAGGCTCCGGAGATAGTCACGTACAGGACCACAGCAACAAGATCACGTTCTTGCTTTTCCTTGGTTGCGATTTCCCTCCTCTTCTTCTCTTCTCCTTACGGCGCCTCCTTACTCTCTCTCTATCTCACGCTCTTTTCTTTCTTTCTTGTTTTTCTCTTTTGATTTCGCGAATTCGCCACCAACCCTAGCCCCCAACTAAACTAGCACTTCGCATATGACAAGAATAACGGGCTTGGGCTTCTCACTTAGGCCCAAGTCCGTTTGGTTTGGCACCTCCACATTCTAATACTTCCTACACATATTAGCATCAATTCAATTAATTAAATTACATCAAATAATTTAATTTAAATCCCCAATTACTTAATTAAATAAATTAATTAAATAATTTTAGGGTGTTACAACTCTCCCCCACTTAGAATATTTCGTCCTCGAAATTTACCTGATCAAACAACTCTGGGTAGGATTCTCGCATCTTGCTCTCTAGCTCCCAAGTCATACTCTCGCCGGCAGCTCCTAGCCAGACCACTTTCACTAATGCAATCTCTTTGCCTCTAAGCGCCTTCGCTTCACGATCCTCAATCCGAACGGGCATCGTCTCCACAGTGAGATTATCCCGCACCTCTACATCGTCCATATGGATCACATGAGATGGATCCGAAACATACTTCCGAAGTTGTGACACGTGAAACACGTCATGCAAGTTCGAAAGATTTGGCGGTAAAGCCACTCTATAAGCCACATTTCCGATTCTTTCAGAAATCTGATAAGGACCAACAAAACGAGGAGTGAGCTTCTTCGATTTCAACGCTCGACCAACACCGGTAATAGGAGAAACCCTCAAGAACACATGCTCACCCTCCTGAAACTCTAGATCCTTCCTCCGCTTGTCATGGTAACTCTTCTGACGACTCTGCGAAGCCTTCATCTTTTCACGGATCATCTTGATCTTCTCTGTAGTCTCCCGGACAATCTCCGGACCCAACAC
The DNA here is from genome assembly GCA_039519185.1 of Astragalus membranaceus. Taxonomy (NCBI): domain Eukaryota; kingdom Viridiplantae; phylum Streptophyta; class Magnoliopsida; order Fabales; family Fabaceae; genus Astragalus; species Astragalus membranaceus. The sequence goes on along the minus strand of CM076848.1, from coordinate 138,914,625 downwards.
TACACTTTCTCCCGACTCATACCAACATAACGGTGTCCTACACTTTCGACCATACAATGCTTCGAACGGTGCCATCCCGATACTGGAATGGTGACTGTTGTTATAGGTAAACTCAATCAACGTAAGGTAGGAATCCCATGAACCCCGCTGTTCCAATACACAAGCCCTCAACAAATCCTCTAACGACTGAATTGTCCTCTCTGACTAACCGTCTGTCTGGGGATGATACGCCGAACTCATTTTTAACTTAGAACCCAATTCTTTCTGCAAACTCTTCCAAAACTCGGAAGTGAACCTCGGATCCCTATCTGACACAATACTCTTCGGAACACCGTGCAGCCTCACAATTTCTTTGACATATACCTCCGCCAATCTCGACACCGGATAAGTGATATTAATAGGAATAAAATGCGCAGACTTCGTTAACCTATCAATGATCACCCAAATAGCGTCATGACCCTTAACTGTATTCGGTAACCCCGTCACAAAATCCATCGCTATGCTATCCCATTTCCACTCTGGGACTTCCAACGGTTGCATTAACCCTGCTGGCTTCTGGTGCTCGACCTTCGACTTTTGACAGGTCAAACAGGCATACACAAACTGAGCCACATCTCTCTTCATACCATACCACCAGAACATCTTTTTCAGATCTTGATACATTTTCGTCGCTCCAGGATGGATACTCAACTTGCTACGATGACCTTCCTCTAAAATTGCCTTTCTCATCTCTTCATCGTCTGGAACACAGATCCTACCCCGGAACCTCAACACACCACTGGAATCTAATTTGAAATCTTCATCTTCAGATTGGCCAACCCCATTAATTAAATCCACTAACTTAACATCTGACTTCTGAGCCTCTCTGATGCTGCCCAGGAAATCATTATCGATCTTTAACATTCCCAGCTTGACACTGCGAGGTGTCATTTTACAAACCAAACTCAAATCTCTGAATTCCTCAATTAACTCTAATTCTTTCACCATCATTGCCGACATATGCAAGGACTTTCTGCTTAAAGCATCAGCCACGACATTAGCCTTGCCGGGATGATAATTCAAACCAAAGTCATAATCCTTCAAGAGCTCCAACCACCGACGCTGTCTCATATTCAACTCTTTCTGATCGAACAGATACTTTAGACTCTTATGATCACTGAACACTTCGAACCTCGAACCATAAAGGTAGTGCCTCCAAATCTTGAGCACAAAAACCACAGCAGCCAATTCCAAATCATGCGTAGGGTAATTTTTCTCATGAATCCGCAATTGCCTCGACGCATACGCAACGACTTTCCCATCCTGCATCAACACACCACCGAGACCCATCTTCGAAGCGTCACAGTACACAACGAACGGTTCTTCTGGATTAGGCAGCGTCAAAACAGGCGACGTCGTCAATCTCTTTTTCAGTTCCATAAAACTTTCCTCACACCGAGCATCCCAAACAAAAACTTTACCCTTGCAAGTCAACCGAGTCAATGGAAGGGCCAACTTGGAAAAACCCTCGATGAACCTCCTGTAGTACCCAGCCAAACCCAAAAAGCTTCTAATCTCTGTTACGGACTTCGGAGACTCCCACTCCAACACTGCTTCTACTTTTGCCGGATCAACCGCAATACCATTACCAGAAATCACGTGCCCAAGGAAACTCACCTCTTTCAGCCAGAACTCACACTTCGATAACTTAGCGTACAACTTTTTCTCTTTTAAAACTTCCAACACTGACTTCAGGTGCTCAGCATGCTCTTCATCTGACTTAGAATAAACTAGAATATCATCTATGAAGATTACCACAAACCGATCTAGGTAATTATGGAAAATACGGTTCATATATTCCATAAATACACCAGGAGCATTGGTCACACCGAACGGCATCACTGAATACTCATAATGCCCATACCTTGTCCTGAACGCTGTTTTCTGAACATCTTCATCCTTCACTTTAATCTGATGATATCCGGACCTCAAATCAATTTTGCTGAAAACACGGGCACCCACTAACTGGTCCATCAGATCGTCGATCCTCGGAAGCGGATACTTATTCTTGATAGTTACCTTATTCAACTGACGATAGTCCACACATAACCTCATGCTCCCATCTTTCTTTTTCACTAACAGCACCGGGGCTCCCCACGGCGATACACTTGGTCTCACAAACTTTTTCTCAAGCAATTCTTCAAGTTGCGTCTTCAACTCAGACAGCTCCGACGCCGACATTCTGTACGGTGCCATAGACACAGGCCTCGTACCAGGCACAAGATCGATCGAAAACTCAACTTCTCTTTCCGGTGGCACACCCGGAATTTCATCAGGAAAAACTTCAGGAAATTCACGTACTACCTTCAGTTCTTCAATAACAGCCTGATTCTCAGCAGACAACGAAGCCATCAGCGCAAATAATTGAACTCCTTCTTTCTTCAACTTCTTCAACTGATCAGCAGATACCAAAACAGAACTTTCTTCACCGAAACTAACCGACTTGCTACGACAGTTGATATGAACGTGATTATTCTCTAACCAGTCCATGCCTAGGATTACATCCAGACCTCTCAACGGCAAACAGACAAAATTCACAATAAAGTCCCTGCCGAAGATCGACACGGGACACTGAGAACACACCTGGGACGTAATCACCGACCCCTTCGCAGGAGTATCGACAACCATATCCCCACACATAGCAGATAAAACAAGACCCAATCTTTTACAGCAATCAACAGAAATAAAACAATGGGTAGCACCAGTATCAATAAGAGATTTCAGAGAAGTACCATTAATAAAACACGTACCTCTAATCAGACCATCATCATCATCAGGCTCCTCTCCTGCCAATGCAAATACCTTCCCAGTAGACCTTTCCTTTTTCGGTTTTGTACACTTTGTACTGATATGCCCAGACTCACCACAGTTGAAACACACCACATCCATGACCTTACACTCGGCTGCCATATGACCCTTTTTACCGCAACGGTAGCAATTCCTGTCATCCGACCTGCATGTAGTACTCTTGTGGCCAGGCTTGCCACACTTATAACAGACAATGCTAGCAGGGGCATCTCCCCCACTAGGACCCTTACCTCCAGCAGCCTTCTGATAACCCTTACCCGCAGGAACCTCATACGGCTTGCTTCGACTCTGAAATTTGCCCTTTTTCTCAGAAGTAGCTTTGTAGCGAGCAGTACTGTCCTCCTCGAAGATCCTGCAACTGTCAACCAGATCTGCGAACACACGAATCTTCTGATAACCAATGGCCTGTTTAATATCAGGCCTTAACCCATTCTCAAATTTGATGCATTTCGAAAATTCAGCTGTAGCCTCACTGTAGTGTGGATAAAATTTTGCTAGCTCCACAAATTTTGCCGCATAGGCAGTCACAGACATACCACCCTGCTTCAGCTCTAAAAACTCTATCTCTTTCTTCCCTCGGACGTCTTCAGGAAAATACTTTCTCAGAAATTCCCTGCTGAAAACCTCCCAAGTAATCTCTTCCTGCACAGCCTCTAACCTCTGCCTAGTAGCCAACCACCAGTCGTCGGCCTCCTCGGCTAACATGTGGGTACCAAAGCGGACCTTCTGTTCAACAGTACAGTCCATCACCCTGAAAATCCTCTCGATCTCCTTCAGCCAAGCCATAGCACCATCTGGATCATATTTGCCCTTAAAGGTGGGCGGATTCTCCCTCTGGAAGGTAGTCAGACTCCTAAAACCAGCATTATCTCCAACATTCTGCTGACCCTGCACAGCCTGAGCCATAGCTTGCAATGCAGCAGCAAGAGCAGCGTCGTTCCTTCCAGCCATTACGAACTATCACTGCAGCACAACTAAAGATTTAGAACTAATCTATTGTCATAAGACACTATGACAGGACAACATTGGCCGGACAGACCGAACTGCTCAGATACCACTAATGTAACACCCCTTTCTACCCGTTACTTTGTTTATAAAAATCAGAGTTTAAAAAAAATCTCGTTCATAGGGAAATGTTACACATACTTCAATAAAACGTCGCTTAGCAGTTTTGAAAAACAGTTCAACTCAATACTCATGCATTCGCGTAGCACATCACAAATAAAGAATCTCCAATCTCATTTCAACGTCACTTATAAAACTCAACATAACACAACCAACTACGCAGCGGAAATAGTAAAACATAACCAAATAGTCCACATGGACATAACAACCAAAAATCATTAAATAAATGCCGAGTTCGTTTTCCCCCCTGAGTGCTACGTATCAGAGCATGACGACTCGACTCAAAAGTGAAGCTAATACTTTCACTGGGAATCACCTGCACGTTACCAACACGGGGGTAACATTCAAACAGGAAAGGGTGAGCATCATTTCAGTCTATATAATAGAAAATATGATAAGCACTAATCATAGGCTACGCACTAGAACAATCAGCATCCAAAACACCAAATACTCACATCATAGTCATCTCTTACATCATTTACAATAACTCATTTCATGTCATGTGGATTTATGAAATGCAACCCACTCGCGGGTATATGCATGAAGGTACCTTTTCACAAAACGTCGCTTAGCCACTCAGGCCTTATCATCACTTAGCCACTCAGGCCTCAAAACATCACTGGGTTTATGCATATGGGCATGAGACACTATGACATGCACCACTCACAATACACAAATACACAATTACTCAATTCATAGTCAACTATGTGACCCGTCACTTACCGGTTTGCCGAATAAAGGCACAGCACCTGTCATTTCATAATTCACACACAAATAACGTCACTTAGCCTTTTAGGCTTTAACATCACTTAGCCACTCAGGCCCCAAATGTCACTTACACATAAACATCATTCAACTCAAACATTAGCCACTGAGGGCAAAAACGTCATTTGACTAACCACCAAGGGCATCCTCGTCATTTACACATCATTATCATTAACTTTGGCCACTAGGGGCAAAACAGTCATTTTGACACTACCGTGTTAAAACTGTTGTTTATACACCAAAAGGGATTTTTAAAGAGTTCCACGTCATTTTTCAATGTCACTGGGACGATCACCGGGGACAGCCACTTGGGCGCCCACAAACAGTCAGAAAATAACAATTTTTCATGTTAAAAATTGAACCCACAAATAGACGACGTAAAAAGCTTCACGACACTTTTCGAATCGTTCAAAACGGACGTCTAAATCAAAAGTTATGATAAAAACAATTTTGGAAAAATTAGGCAACATCCAGGGAACAGGCGCCTTAGGCGCCCAGGCAACCAGGCAACAAGTGCACAGGCGCCCAGCGCCCAGGCCACAACAACGCAACACAACACAGCGCCACAGGCGCTCAGCGCCCAGGCGCGCACAACGCACACACAACACAACACGGGCGCCTAGCGCCCAGGCGCAACAACGCATAACACAGACACGGGCGCCTAGCGCCCAGGCGCAACAACGCGCCACACAACACGCACGCCTCAGGCGCCCAGCGCCCAGCACAGGCGCCTAGCGCCCAGAAACTGCAGCAACGCCCAGAATTTTTGTTCCACACTTTTTGACACTAAAAATTGGTTTTCTTAACAATTTTAAAGCGTAAAACTCCAATTTTTCCAGCAACCACAAAATGCACCTAATTGTTTTTCGAAATCACCCAACTCAATCCTACCAAAAATTCAATTGAAAATGTCCCAACAATCATCTTGGCGCCCTAGGCGCCCAAACCACAACCCCTATGCGACCACACCTCAAACAAGCCAAACACAAGGATCACAATTTTGGAATTCTCATCATATGCGCATATCACCACTCTTAAAACAATTTCATATATCACACCACACCATGAATCAAATTCGCAACAACATTATAATGAACCTATATGGAAGTTAACATTCAAGAACATCAAGAAACGCAAAAGAATCATCAAGAACATCACGAAATCTAGCATGAACCTTAGATCTAGGACCTATCATAGAATGTATTAGATAGAGTGATAGAGCTCCCCTAACCTCGAAATTGAAGAACGGAGGCTCCGGAGATAGTCACGTACAGGACCACAACAACAAGATCACGTTCTTGCTTTTCCTTGGTTGCGATTTCCCTCCTCTTCTTCTCTTCTCCTTACGGCGCCTCCTTACTCTCTCTCTATCTCACGCTCTTTTCTTTCTTTCTTGTTTTTCTCTTTTGATTTCGCGAATTCGCCACCAACCCTAGCCCCCAACTAAACTAGCACTTCGCATATGACAAGAATAACGGGCTTGGGCTTCTCACTTAGGCCCAAGTCCGTTTGGTTTGGCACCTCCACATTCTAATACTTCCTACACATATTAGCATCAATTCAATTAATTAAATTACATCAAATAATTTAATTTAAATCCCCAATTACTTAATTAAATAAATTAATTAAATAATTTTAGGGTGTTACAGAAGTCGCTCCTTCCTTCTCTTCTCCTCTCTTCGACTTTCTTTCTTTTCTTCTCTATTTCGACTTTCTTTCTTTCTTTTGACACTAGTGAGGCGCGACCTAGACCTCTAGTGTCTAAGGAGCGCCTAAGCCAACGGGCTTGGGCCTCTTGGGCCGTCACTTGAAATTCCGGTATTACCAACGCCATCCCCTTCAATTAAAATAAAATACTATATCATCACATAATAAAATAAAATAGTGCAACACTTTAAATAATTTAATCAATTACTTAATTAAATTATTTTAGGGTGTTACAACTCTCCCCCACTTAGGAAATTTCGCCCTCGAAATTCATACCTGAGTCAAATAGCTCTGGATAGGACTCCCGCATCCTACTCTCCAGCTCCCAAGTCACGCTCTCGCCAGTAGCTCCCAACCACACCACCTTCACTAAAACAATGCTTTTCCCTCTCAGCACCTTCACTTCTCTATCATCAATCCTCACTGGCATAGTCTCCACAGTGAGATTATCTCGCACCTCAATATCATCCATATGGATCTCATGAGACGGGTCCGGAATGTACTTCCGAAGTTGCGACACGTGAAATACGTCGTGCAAGTTCGAAAGGTTAGGCGGTAAAGCCACCCTATAAGCAACTTTTCCGACCCTCTCGGTGATCTGATACGGTCCAATAAATCTAGGAGTCAACTTCTTTGCTTTAAGTGCACGCCCAACACCAGCCATAGGCGTGACCCTCAAGAAAACATGCTCTCCAGCCTGAAATTCCAAATCCTTTCTCCTTCTATCATGGTAACTCTTTTGCCGACTTTGAGACTCTTTCATTTTCTCCCTGATCATTTTTATCTTCTCTGTAGTCTCTCTCACCAATTCAGGTCCAAGAACAACACTTTCGCCAGATTCATGCCAACACAAAGGAGTTCTACACCTCCGCCCATACAGTGCCTCATAAGGAGCCATCCCTATACTCGAATGGTAGCTGTTGTTGTAAGTGAACTCAATCAACGAAAGGTGTGTATCCCACGCACCTCCCTGCTCTAAAACACACGACCTCAATAAGTCCTCCAATGACTGAATGGTTCTCTCTGTCTGCCCATCAGTCTGAGGATGGTAGGCTGAACTCAACCTCAATCTGGACCCCAATGCCTCTTGCAAGCTCCCCCAAAACTCCGAAGTAAACCTCGGATCTCTGTCAGATACAATACTCTTCGGGACACCATGCAACTTCACAATCACCTTAATATATATCTCGGCCAATCTCGCTACCGGATACGTGATGTTGATAGGAAGGAAGTGAGCAGACTTCGTCAACCTATCCACGATCACCCAAATAGAATCAAATCCCCGAACGGTTCTTGGTAACCCTGTCACAAAATCCATGGAAATGCTATCCCATTTCCATTCCGGAACATCCAAAGGTTGCATCAACCCCGCAGGCTTCTGGTGCTCAACCTTTGACTTCTGGCAAGTCAAACAGGCGTACACAAACTGTGCTACATCTTTCTTCATACCAGGCCACCAGAATAATTTCTTCAAGTCATGATACATCTTTGTAGCCCCAGGATGAATACTCAGCTTGCTCCTATGACTCTCCTCAAGGATCATCTTCTTCATCTCAATATCATCGGGAACGCAGATCCTGTCTCTAAATCTCAACACACCCTGGGAATCCAACCTGAAATCCCCATCCACATTCCGATCACCCGCAACTAACAAGTCAACCAGCTTCACATCTAACTTCTGGGCGTCTCTGATACTAACCAAGAAGTCATTACCAATCCTCAGCATACCCAGCTTAACACTTCGCGGTGTCACTTCACAAACCAGACTCATATCACGAAATTGCTCAATCAACTCCAACTCTTTTACCATCATTGCTGACATATGCAAAGTCTTTCGACTTAAAGCATCAGCCACGACATTAGCTTTGCCGGGGTGATAGTTTAAGCCAAAATCATAGTCTTTCAGCAGCTCTAACCAACGCCTCTGCCTCATATTCAGCTCCTTCTGATCAAACAAGTATTTCAAACTCTTGTGGTCGCTGAATACCTCGAATCTAGTGCCATACAAATAGTGCCTCCAAATTTTTAGCGCAAACACAATAGCAGCCAATTCCAAATCATGAGTAGGATAGTTCTTCTCATGAGTCCGCAACTGTCTGGACGCATAAGCGACTACCTTCCCATCCTGCATCAATACGCCCCCTAAGCCCATTCTGGAAGCATCACAATATACCACAAACGGTTGATCCGGCACGGGCAACACTAACACCGGAGATGTTGTTAATCTTTTCTTCAACTCTTGGAAACTCTCTTCACACTTAGCATCCCAAACAAAAGCTCTCCCTTTACACGTTAATTGAGTCAACGGAAGGGCTAGCTTTGAGAAACCCTCAATGAACCTCCTGTAGTAACCAGCCAACCCCAAGAAACTCCTGATCTCAGTCGCAGACTTTGGGCTCTCCCATTGTAACACTGCATCAACCTTGGCTGGGTCTACAGCTATGCCATCACTAGAAATAATGTGACCCAAAAAGCTTACCTCATGCAGCCAGAACTCGCATTTGGACAACTTAGCATAAAGCTTCTTCTCTTTCAATACCTCAAGCACCAATCTCAAGTGCTCTGCATGTTCCTCTTCAGACTTGGAGTATACCAGAATATCATCTATAAAAACTACCACAAACCGATCCAAGTAACTATGGAAGATACGGTTCATGTACTCCATAAACACCCCTGGTGCATTGGTGACACCAAACGGCATCACAGAGTACTCATAATGTCCATATCTCGTTCGAAACGCTGTCTTCTGGACGTCTTCATCTTTTACTTTAATCTGGTGATACCCTGACCTCAAATCAATTTTACTAAAAACTTTAGCACCCACCAGCTGGTCCATCAGATCATCAATTCTCGGAAGAGGGTACTTATTTTTGATAGTCACTTTGTTCAACTGTCTATAATCCACACACAGGCGCATACTCCCATCTTTCTTCTTTACTAATAAAACCGGAGCTCCCCTTGGTGACACACTAGGCCTCACAAAATTCTTTTCAAGTAACTCTTCCAACTGCTTCTTCAATTCAGATAACTCAGAAGCTGACATTCGGTACGGAGCCATGGACACAGGCCTAGTACCGGGCACAAGATCAATCCCAAACTCTACTTCCCTCTCGGGTGGCACACTAGGAATCTCATCAGGGAACACTTCAGGGAATTCACACACCACCTGCAATCCTTCAACCATAGCTTGGTTTTCAGCAGACATAGACGCCATCAAAGCAAATAGTTGACCACCATCCTTCATTACCTTATGCAGCTGATCCCCAGAGAACAAAACAGACTCTCCCTCCTCAGGAGGAAAGAAACTCACAGACTTGCTGAAACAGTTGATGTGCACATGGTTATCCACTAACCAGTCCATACCAAGAATAACATCCAACCCTCCCAAAGGCAAACATATAAGGTCAACCAGAAAATCTCTGCCGAATACTGATAGAGGACACTTAGCACACAATAGAGAAGTAGTCACCGAAACCTTAGCCGGAGTGTCGATAACCATTTCCCTTTTCATATCGGACAATACTAGATTTAACTTTTCAGCACAAGCAGCAGCAATAAAAGAATGCGTAGCACCAGTATCAACTATAGCAATTAAAGGGGAACAATAAATAAAACAAGTACCTCGAATCTCATTGGGCCCCTCTGAGCCTGCTAGCGCGAAAACTCTTCCATTGGATTTCTCTTTCTTCGGTTTGGTGCATTTAGAACTGAAGTGACCAGCTTCACCACAATTGAAACACACTGATTCCTTACGATCACAGTTAGACGCCATATGACCTTTCTTCCCACAGCGGTAACACATTACCTCAGTCTTGCAATCGAAACTCTTGTGACCCGGCTTGCCACAGGTGTAACACACTATATCAGCGGGAGCACCTCCCCCACTAGGCTTCTTACCCTCAGAAAATTTCTTACCAGCACCTGCCTTCCACTTATTTTTACCTCCAGACACATCATATGGTTTGCCCCTAAACTGAGTATTCCTCTTTTCTTTCCCAATCTTGTAGGCAGCAGAACTGTCCTCTTCATAAATTCTACTCTTGTCACCTAGTCTAGCAAAATCTCGTATCTCATGATACCCGATTGCCTTCTTAATGTCAGGTCGCAGGCCACTTTCAAATTTCACACATTTGGAGAACTCTGAATCAGCATCATTGGCGTAGTAAGGACAGAATTGGGCCAGCTCTTCAAATTTGGCTGCATACTCAGCCACAGTCTTATTTCCCTGTTTCAGTTCTAAGAATTCTACCTCTTTCTTGGCCCGAACGTCTTCAGGGTAATACTTTCTTTTAAACTCTCTTGTGAAGACCTCCCAAGTAACCTCTTCACCAGCAGTGTTCAACCTATGCAGCATCCCTAACCACCACTTGTCAGCCTCTTCCGCCAGCATGTGCGTCCCAAACTTCACTTTCTGGGCAGCAGTGCAATCCATAACACGGAATATCCGCTCTATCTCATTCAACCACGACAAGGCTCCATCGGGATCATACCGACCCTTGAAGGTGGGTGGGTTTTCCCTCTGAAACGTTGCCAGGTTACGGGCATTCATATCAGCGGCATTGTGTTGATTTCCAACAGCTTGGGCTATGGCCTGCAGAGCAGCAGCCAAAGCAGCATCATCCCTTCTAGCCATATCAACCTATCACTGCAGCATAAACGGCAATTTAGAACTAAAACAAAACACCTAATTGTCATACACAATATGACAGACAGACACACTTGGTCGGACAGACCGAACATTTGCTCTGATACCACTAATGTAACACCCCATTCTACCCGGCTATTTATCATAGAGATCAGAGTTTCAAAATTTCTTTTTGAATGGAATGCTACACATAAACTTAATCTAACAACGGTCAAATCGGTGTAAGCCTTCGTTACACATTTACAATACGCAACACCATTTAATAAATTAAGGTACTCTTGATTTTACCAACAAAATCCACACATTATAATTTAGATGTCTCGCAGCGGAAAAATAACATAAACTCAAAATGCCAAACAACGGCCTCATCGGAAATCATTAGATCAATGCACACAAAATTCAACAACAATTAAATAACATTAGAAATCCTAAGCCAATCCCCCTAGGTGTCACGTATCAGAGCAGACCGACTCGGGAGTGAAAGGAGTAAGCCTTCACTCAGGACTACCTGTGGTAAACAACAACAGAAGGGTGAGTCTCAACTACATAATAAAGACTATAATAAGAAGTATATTCCATCATAGCATCGCACTCATACAGTCATACAATAACATAGTTCATACAATCACCAACTCGCATGCTTATCATGAGGATGTATGCAATATCAGTTATGCATGTGGTACCATTTTCCCAGACCGCAGCCTTATCAACATAATATCAACTCAGACCGCAGCCTTATCATTTTGATTTAGAACTCAGACCGCAGCCTTATCATCTTAATTTAAAACTCAGACCGCAGCCTTATGTATGCATGAGACTCCATGACAAAACCAAAATCATAACTCTTAGCAACACAATCCATACATCTTATATCACATCTTTATTAATCTTTGTTGTAGCCCCCATGGCCTCATCATCAATCAACTCATTTATTTTCTCATCACAATCACATTTCTAGGATTAGGCTAGCACTTAGGGACCAATCTGTCACCATTAGATCCGAAACCCAAACACAAGGCATGGGCGCCCCACTTGGCGCCCTGGGCGGCCACACTTGGCGCCCACACAACACCCAAACACACAAACATAGTAGGCCACCTTAAAAATTGAAACCGCTCTAGCCAAAATGTTCAAAATGGGATTTGGTCACATGAATACAGAATTTGGCTAGGGAAAATATGTTCAGAACTCACAGCTCACCCCTAGGCATCACAAACATAGTCAAAACAACGCTCTCTAGGACAATTTCAAAACCATAAGTGCAAATCTGGAAATTCTTTAGCCAAAGTGTTTTAAATACAATTTGGTCAGGTCAATACAAAGTTTGGCTCGGTAAAATATGCTCAGAAAATGATGTGTGCACAAGGCACCCCTTAAACAAGCCAAAATGATGCCGAACCGGACAATTTCAAAACCACAAGTGCAAATCTGGAAATTCTTTAGCCAAAGTACTTAAAATGTGATTTGGTCAGGTCAATACAAAGTTTGGCTCGGTAAAATATGCTCAGAAAATGATGTGTGCACAAGGCACCCCTTAAACAAGCCAAAATGATGCCCAACCGGACAATTTCAAAACCACAAGTGCAAATATGGAAATTCTTTAGCCAAAGTGTTTTAAATACAATTTGGTCAGATGAATACAAAGTTTGGCTCGGTAAAATATGCTCAGAAAATGATGTGTGCACGAGGCACCCCCTAAACAAGCCAAAATGATGCCCAACCGGACAATTTCAAAACCATAAGTGCAAATCTGGAAATTCTTTAGCCAAAGTACTTAAAATATGATTTGGTCAGGTCAATACAAAGTTTGGCTCGGTAAAATATGCTCAGAAAATGATGTGTGCACAAGGCACCCCTTAAACAAGCCAAAATGATGCCCAACCGGACAATTTCAAAACCACAAGTGCAAATCTGGAAATTCTTTAGCCAAAGTGTTTTAAATACAATTTGGTCAGGTGAATACAAAATTTGGCTCGGGAAAATATGCTCGGAAAATGATGTTCATCCAAAACATGGTTTATGCGCCTTGCCTAAGCACAGGCAGCAACCTGGCGCCACCCCAGGCGCCACAGGGCAGCAACATAGGTGCCCTGCCCAGAACTCACACACACCCAGCAACAGAAACAGCGCCCAGTGCGCCAATTTTTCCCCCCAGCAACTTGGCGCCCAGCGCCCCAACACAACCAAAGCACCAAATTCCCAATTATTTTTCCAAAACCAAAACACCACAACAATCACAAAATACACTGCACTTTTTCCAGCAACATCCAATCTCACATATATAAATTAAGAACACTTCAAAGCACAAAATTAACACATGAAATCCAAACCTTAGCATAGGGAAATCGAATCAATCACACTAATTATCAATTCCAACTAACCTAAACAATTCTAACAAATAACAAATATATCAAGTGGGATCCTATGGTTTACATACAACCTATTATACTCTCTATTATAGAGTGAGACTCCCCTAACCTTGATTATGCCGGAATTAGAGCTCTTTCCACCGAAGCACCGACAACCACCACACAACGAATCCTCTCCTTCTTCTTTCCTCTATCACGATAGCGCCCTCTCTCCCTTTCTCTTGGACCATTCGCGAATTGCACAACAATAGGAAGGGTTAGGGAAAACGAAACTTAAGCACTTGATAGAGAAAGGAAATCGAATCATAGAAGGTTAGGAACCCTTACCTAGGATCAAGATGCACAAACCCTAACTCCAAGCTTGAAGTCGCTCCTTCCTTCTCTTCTCCTCTCTTCGACTTTCTTTCTTTTCTTCTCTATTTCGACTTTCTTTCTTTCTTTTGACACTAGTGAGGCGCGACCTAGACCCCTAGTGTCTAAGGAGCGCCTAAGCCAACGGGCTTGGGCCTCTTGGGCCGTCACTTGAAATTCCGGTATTACCAACGCCATCCCCTTCAATTAAAATAAAATACTATATCATCACATAATAAAATAAAATAGTGCAACACTTTAAATAATTTAATCAATTACTTAATTAAATTATTTTAGGGTGTTACAATGCTGGCATAGTAATTAAGTACTTCGAAATTTGAACTTTGATTTGATGTATCGCTGTTTCTAGAGAAGACCGAAACTTTTGCTCAATTCAACTAGATGAAACCAAAATTAACAAATGAATTAGCTCGCGATCATCAGGGCATCATCATCAACGAAGATGATGATGTCTGTTTCGAGGGGCGAGACACGTCCAAGCCATGATGGCCATTCAAGTTATTTTTAAATGAAAGGGTTATCTGCATTTATACGTCGAAACCAGAATGACCGTCGCTGAGATCCTTCGTCATTTCACTCCACCGTCTCAGTAGTTTCTATTATGTTTTTGTTTTGTTTGTTGTTACAATCTGTTATTGTAAATCAATGTAGAAGGCGTTTTTAATTAATCAAATAAATGTTTCATTTTTTATTTTTGCACTACGGAAACACCATATTATATGATAAATTCAGAAGGCAATTTTAAGGGATTTCCGCAAATACCTCAAATCTAGATAAATCCGGAACTATGTTTTTTTGATTTTCCGGAAATATCGCATTTTATGGTATTTCCGGAATGTAAAATGTGTTCCGGAAATACCATAAAATGCGATATTTCCGGAAAATCAAAAAAACATCCTTCCGGATTTATCAGGATTTGAGGTATTTCCGGAAATTTTGTGGATTTAAGGGTTAGTTTCGTCTGTTTGGTCATTTTGGGGGTTGAAGGTATAAGAGGGGGACAGCCACTCAAATATCATTTATGAAGGGCAAAATCAAATTTGATATCATAGTGTATATTTCACGATAAAACCAAATAACTTCACATGATGTCCATTTGAATTAATAATTAACACTTAATTCAAAATAACTTGAAATGAAATATACCCAAACATAAACAGTATATGCACATGAAATTAAAATGACTGAATCGTATAAACATGTCCCTTAACCAAGGGCCGGGGGTTCGATCCCCGCCTTGGGTACAGAGCAGCGTTAAAACTCTAGGCCAGCTGTCCTGCCCCTCGAGTCACCTACAATGAGCGAGGGATTAGTCACTACTGTCCGTGCGTGGGACTTGTAGTTCTAAGACAACATGTCAAAATTTGAATGATATTCAAAACCAATGAGACATGTTATCTGTCAAGGAAAACAACCACATAGAATTCAAGGTAACTAAGACCAAAGCTCTGATACTCTTGTTGGGGAATTAAGAGATATTATTTTAAAACTCTTTTTTAAAATCAATCTCAAGAGAGGAAAATTCCCTTGCCAAGATCGCTTAGAACTACAAGAATCACTATGAGTTCATGTGTTTACCTCTTGAAGCGTCGAGGAGACAAATCACCAACACCACAAGCGTAGTGTCTCTATTCTGTCCACGTGAACTGTTTCCTCAGAATGGCGTCGGTGCTAGCTGACGGCTACTGTAAAGGAGGAGACACAACAAAAATAGACTTTCTAGGGTTTGTTGTTAGGAGGCACAATATATCACATATATAATGCTCGTTTCTATCATTTGTTGCCTTAATTTATCGTGTAGTAATTGTCACTTCGTCCAAATGTCTAATTGAACGCAACTCACAATGTGTGTCATACTTGCAAAGTCGAATTATTTATTTATAGATCCCAGAGTAAACACGTAAATAACAATGAACGCAATATCACATATTGGTCCATTCTAGCATGGCCATGCATTCCCACGGTCTCACTCTATCGATAGGCCCAAGACATAACTCCTGTTATGTAGGAGGGACGAATCCTATCTACATCACTCACACCCCCTCCACATGGTTCATTGCAGGCTCAATAACCACCTTTATGATTATGCTGTCACGGACAACATTTGATGGCTTTAAAGTCTACAACTACACATGTAGGGATCGTAGTGACTTCAAGTCGAAGGACTACTCACAATGGTCGCATGAGAATCGCTAATGACACTTACATAACAATTATGTAGCATTCTCATGGTGGGTCAATCCAGTATAAATATTACTCCTAATATTTATACCTGTGTTATGATTCGATATCTCCATATCCATGACCCGTGAGAGGTGGTCATCAATCATCAACACAATAGCCTCTATGCATTATTGTTGTCCTTGTTAACAATAACACTTCGACTACGGATACTTGAAGAATAGCATTCTAAAGTTCAATGAGGTTTCACGATCAAATCACATTTGATGTTCCATTGAACAAATTATCTATTCTAAGGACTTTGTTATGATATACTCGAATAGCATAATAAATAATGCCTTATACATATATAAAACATATGACATAAAATTATGATACAAATAATAATCTATACAAAATAGATTGGCCACTAGGGCTTACACCAACAGTACCATAAGACTCGGTTGAAGGGATCCTCGACCACATAGTGACTTGGCTGAGGAACCAACGGCCGAAGGCTGAAGTAAGGCATAGTCGAGAAGGGCTATGGCCGAGGCGAGGAATACTTGCTTGGAGCGCAAGTATTCAATGCATGTGGACATACTACGTTGGAGCGGTTAAGGTCAATGAGCCGAAGACTCCACAGAACTGGAATGACTAGAGCTTTACCCCACTAACCGTGCTAGTAAGCTTGTGGAGGAATGGACGCCGTGTTTCTAGGGATTAGGCTTAATTAGAACCGTTGATCATGATAAATTCAACAGTGGGCAAATGTAGGCTCGAGTAGTGGCCAACGAAGGCTCATGTATATATATAGTAACACTTGTACGTTTCAAATACACAAGTCTTTACTTATTTTTATCTTTGTCGCTTTATCTTTATGCTTTCTTCGTTAAGTAGATAATCCAAGCCGCAACTCTCTCACACAGCTAACCTAACGACTCTTTGGAGGTGTTAGTGAACCCATAGTTGAGGAACAGAGTTCCTTCCTCGGCGCAATCGCTTGAAGAAAGAGGAATCACTAATTTTCCAAAACCTCTAGCCGATTCCACAGCTAGGACTCAAGTGTTTGACGACAACAAAATTGTCACGCCCAGTGGGATAGACAAAGGCAAACAGACTCCCGAGTTTAGTTTGCCTGGCCTGGATTATCATTGGCGTACTTGCGTTTCGGTCGAAGCCTAAGCAAGGAACCAAACTCTACATCCAAAAAGATAGGTTCAAAGAAGGCTAAAAACACCGAGACAGCAGGCATGTCGGGGGCCTCGACCCATCCAGTTATGGTGGAGCCTCACGATCAATCCCAGCCTATTGACGAAGAACCTGTAGTGATGACTAGGTCGTTCATTCGGCAGCAGATAGACATGGGGTCCATGATATCATGTATCAAATCTCCCAACAAATGGCTAAAAAAGGTAAATCTATGGTGCACAATGAGGTGCAACAGGCCATGGATCAGGATCAAAGACGTGCTGCGCAGGCCAGCAGTGCAACAAGTGTTGGGGCCCCCCGGCCAACAATAGGGAGTATTACCCAGCCCGATTGGGAGTGTGCAACAGACTCCATTGTGTGCCGTTATCGTAGGACTTCAGCAGACACCTTCTCATGTCATCATGCGAAGCATCCAACAGGTCCAACCATATTGTAATGTGGCTGAGCCTCAGCAGGCACATTCTTATCAGGTAATTCCTAATCCTACGTATCCTCAACCTTGTAATTTTGCCAACACCAACACTGAGGGCAGTTTATGCAATAGTTACTAACATGGCTAATCATCAGCAGGGAAAAGTGCAGATGGCCAGGAGGCCGCTCGAGGCTACATGGTCGATTGGTTTACCGCATGGATCATCATACAGATGCCCCTCGATGGCTAACCATCCACCCTACTTAGGGGGGAAAGCCTTCAGCCCAGAATTAGGGCTTGGCAGGTCAGGCGGTTATTACCGAACCAGCAGCCATAGGTCAAGAACCCACCTGACTCGGTTAGTCTTCCACCTAGTCAGCCCTATCCTGAAGCAATCGTTCCTTCTCTGGTGGGTTCGCAGCCATGTCCCCAGTTGACTGGCACTTCTGTCGAGCAACAATGGAGCCAAGTTCAATCTTGCCAGAATAGTCAGGCTTTTGTTCAAGGAACCAGCTTTGGAAACCTCGACCAAGAGGTGCCTGGGCAGCAATGGCTTTGTTGCCGTCAAACTCTTATTTCCTAGTCGTGGGATCGGCCAGAGGTTTGGATAGTCTTTCATTCCTTTGTTCTTCAAGAAATTGCATTGAGAAAGGAACTCTGTTCCACAGCTGTGGGTTTCCTAACTCCTCCAAAGAGTGTTAGGTTGGGTAGAGGGGACGCGAGGATTGGATTATCTACTGGCCTATTGCATGAAAGTAAAATAAATGTGATAAAATAAGATAAATTGCGAGAAAAATAGATTGTCTATTGATTGATGTGTGTGTTTTAACAAGTATTCTTCTCTATATATATATATACATAGGCCGCCGTTGGCCACTATGCGAGCTTACATTTGCCTACCATTGGATCAATTGAAGATCAACGCCCCATCTAGCTTCTAAGCCCTAAGAAATCGGAGCCATAACCCACGATCTCACTAGCACGGCTAGTGGGATGAAAAACCTCCTTGCTCCATTCCTCAAGGCTTCTTCTCTTTGCTTGACCTTCAGCCGCTCCCACGTTCTGTCCACATGCCTCTTTTCCTTGCTTGCTAAGCAAGTCTTCCTTACCTCGACTGTCATACCCTAATTTTGTCCGGCTAATTGAAAAAAAATCAAAAAAAAAGTTTTTATTCTCGTTGTGTCACGTATCGTTTTAAAAGCGTGTGTCTTTGGCACTCTCGTACAACGATTGTTCGATGCTCGCTTTATTTCATTTCGTTACTGTTATTATTTAGTCTATTGTTATTGATGCGAAATAATAATAATAATAATAATAATAATAATAATAATAATAATAATAATAATAATAATAATAATAATAATAATAATTGAAGAAGCTGAATAGTCGAAAGCTTTTTATATATATGAATACAGTTTTCTTTACAAATATGAGCCAAAAAAAACAAAACAGCTAAAATAGTACAAAAATAATACAAAAAATTAAAAAATGCAAAACTCCAAAAAAAGGGAAAAAGAAGAAAAGGGGCGGAGCAGCTGGCTGCTTGCCCTAGCTAGGGTTTCCCATTGGCCGTCCTTTTGATTCTTTGTCCTTCCGGTGACTGTCCTTGGTGCCAGCTCTTGTCCTTTTTATTCCTCCTCAAATATGCTGTCCTTTTCACTGACTCAATGGCTGTCCTTTTGATTCCTCAGCATCACACCTACACCACAGCAATGTGCCTATAAACAGTAATACACAGAGGGGAGGGACACGGGAACACCCAAAAAAAAGGCAGTAAAAAGACAGAATGAAATTGAGAAAAAGGGAGAATGAAACAGATAGAGGGAGAAGAGGATCCCTCAACAATACCATCACTTTCACCACTGTGACCATAGCCTCTGCTGTCGCCGTGAACCACCACGTCGCCACCAACAACCACCATCAAACCACCACCGCAACAACCCAACCACCTTCGGCCAAACCCCAAACACCACCGTAAACCATCACAGTCACTCTCACGGCAAAAACAACCACCTCTACCACCACCGTTGTTCTCACGACCACCACCACTTTCGCACCCTACAACACAACCACAACCACAAAACCATCCCTCTCTCACGCCCTTCCTCTTTGTTCACTCTCTCTCTCTGTCACTCTCTCTCTCTCTCTCTCTTTCTCTCTCTCTCTCTCTCTCTCTCGTTTTTGGCCCCGTCTCACCGTCGTCGGCGCCACCTACGGCGTTCCCTCCGGCGACGTTTTCTTCTTCCTTTGCCTTTCTTTCTCTTCTCCTCTCGTTCGCGTATATCTTTCTTACTCCGGCGGAAATCGCGCCCTTCTCTCTCCCTAAGAACTCGCGATCCCTTCCTCTGCTGTCGCCATCGTCACTACCGCGTCACTGTCACCGGCCACCGTCGACCTCCGCGCTGTCATCATAGCTGTCGCCTTCATCCTTCCTCTCACTCTCTCTTTCTTCTTCTCTCTCTCTCTCTTTCTCTCTCTCTATGTCGCAGCTCTCTCTTCACCGCATCTCTCCCCCTCACAGATCGTTTCTCTCCCTCTCCAAAAGGCCAGGCGGCGCTAGTGTTGAATGAGTTGTGAAACTAGGGTTTTCATTTCATATTTTGCTTAAATAGTCTAATTTTTACATTCTGACTTTTTTTATTATTCACCTCAGCTTACTAATCACACCCCTGATTTTCAGCCATACATACCCCCTGCACTAAACCTATTTTCGCAGCCCAGCCTAAAAAAGGGCCCAGTGACAAAAACTGGGCTACTTTTGCTTACACCCCCTATTTTTTAATAACCTAACACCCCTGTTTCAAGCCCAACTCACAGGCCAGCCCTTTTAAACCAAAAAACGTGAACTGGACTGTTCCTGCTACCCGCACCCCTGTTTTTTAACAAAACAATACCCCTGTTCCTGTTGCTGGTTACACCCCTTCTATTTTTACTAAAACCTATTTCGTTTTAATATTGCTTTAAAACTAATTTTTCTTTGTTTCAAACAATCAAACTCACACAAAAATAGGTTATTATTAATGGTTACTTTGAGTTTAACTTGTTTGATCATTAATAACGACTATAGCTTTCAAATGGGCAATTAGTGAGGACCACTCTGAGTTTACTTGTTTGGTCATTACGAATACCCCTCCAAATTTCAAAACATTCATATAATAAAAAACACCAACACACAAATATTTTCTACCAAGAACTACGTGTGATTTGATTCTCTACCAGGAGATACGTAGGAGTAGAGGGCACCGACCTCTGTCAATTGCATTAATAAAAAACCTTTTTTTCCTTTAATCCATTTTTCTCCTATTTCTCAAAAAGTACAAAAAAAATAACTAACCGTTTATCGAGTCCTTTTTATTATGATTATTATTATTATTATTATTATTATTATTATTATTATTATTATTATTATTATTATTATTATTATTATTATTATTATAAGGGTAAAATCATTATTTTTGAATTATTAAATGTTTGCACATTTAGTTAAAAGGTAACCTTCCTTATGAAGGATGTCGTAGGGTGCTTGTAACGCCCCAAAAATAATTGATTAATTTATTTAATTAATTTAATGGGATTCGTGTGGTAGAAATAATAATATGGTGTTTTATTTAAATCAGGGAGTGGTGTTTAGTAACTAAGTGGATTAGTGAAAGGCGGCCCGTGATCCAAAAGCCCAATGACATAGGCGCCTAAGTGAGAGCATTGGTTAGGGTTTAGATCATTTGCGTTTTTTTTTAAGAAAAAGAGGAGAGGTTGCGAAGAGAAGAGAGAAGAGAGATGAGAGGGACAGCGCACAAGGAGAAAGAGGAGAGGATCCCTAGTTGCTGTGGTTCTTTGTGGTTTTCGTGCAAGGGGATCTCGTATTCGGCAAATCTAAGGTAAGGGTGGGGTTCTTCCTTATAATGGGGTTTTATGATGGGGTTATGTGGGAATAGATCCTATGATGCCTAGGGTTTGATTTTGATGTGTAGTTGGTGTTAGTTGAATTGTATATAGGTTGAATTGAAATTTGACACGTTGGTGATTGTTGTGACTCAAAGAAATTGGTGATTCATTGTTGTTAGTCCTAATTGCATGTTAGGTGTTCGATAAAATGTTTGTTTGGTGTTGTGATTAGCGAATTATGATGATTGGCATTGGTGATTATGAATTGATGAGCTAAATTGGTGATATGATGTGCATATGTGGTGTTTTGGTGAATTTGGGGTCCCTAGGGCGCCTTGGGCGCCAAATGTTGTTGCTGTCCCTGTTGCAGAAAATGGCGCCCTGTGTAACACCCCTTTTCTACCACATAATTTATACGTCATTTATCAGAGTAATTCTTTTTCGCAAATATTAATTCAACTGATAGAAAAGAAATGCCACATCGTCATTAACAAAACTCATCAATTACACCCATCAAGGTTTGTGCAACAAGGCACCCGTCATGAAAGTTAAACTCCAAAAATCACATCACAGCGGAATAAAACAATAACTCACTAATACCACTCAAACACGTCTCACATCATCGACATAATCATTAAACAACTAGTTAATTAATTAACAAATTCCAACCACGCCCCCTAAGTGTCACAGTATCAGAGAGCGACTCGACAGACATCCCAATAGCTATTAAAGAAGGCAGCAGGACCTTCACTCGCGGTTACCTGTAGCGTTGCCACAATAGAGCAACATTCCAAGCAGAAGGGATGAGAATTTCAACAAAACATAATTAAGCACATAATAGAGTAATGTGAACAAAGCAATCATACAACATCGTCATCACCATCAACATCATCGTCACTGAACACTAATTCAAATCACAATTTTTACCACAAGTCATAAATCATGAATGTGCATGGAAATGCAACCCACGCCTGGGTATATGCATGATGGTACCATTCTCGTCATAATTAAGCCACTATGGGCACATCGTCACTGTTTTACATCAATAAGAGGCCGAAGCCTATTCGTCATAATATGCACATGCTATGAGACACTATGGACACATGTGCCACACCAAATCACTCACCTGGAGTCCTCGTCATCGTCGTCATAAAAACACTCATAGAGTGTACTCGTCATAATCATCACAATTATATCACATCATCATCATAAACATCACATTTAAATTGAGAAAACAACACCTTAACATTTAAGGAAACAGCAGCATTTTTTTTATTTCATCAGCAGCATTTTTATGTTTAAAATATTATTTTCGGACTCTCGGTAAAATTCCGGCACAGGCATAAAATTTTTGGCGCACGGGGCAGCGCACAAGGCGCGCCCAGCACTACGCAACACATGCACCAGGCGCGCCCAGAGGCAGCGCCCAGCACCACGCGCACAGCAGCGCCACACACACACACCCACAGGGACAACTCCAAAATGACACGTGCAAAAATAAAACCACTCGAGCCAAAATGTTTAAAATTTAATTTGGGCACGCAAATGCAAAAGATGGCACGGTAAAATATGCCCAGAATTCGAAGTTTCACCCAAAACACCCCACATGCGCACACAAGCAACCCCCACCGAGACAACTCCAAAATGACAGGTGCAAAAATAAAACCACTCGAGCCAAAATGCTTACAATTGAATTTGGGCACGCAAATGCAAAAGATGGCACGGTAAAATATGCCCAGAATTCGAAGTTTCACCCAAAACACCCCACATGCGCACACAAGCAACCCCCACCGAGACAACTCCAAAATGACAGGTGCAAAAATAAAACCACTCGAGCCAAAATGTTTAAAATTGAATTTTGGCATGCAAATGCAAAAGATGGCACGGTAAAATATGCCCAGAATTCGAAGTTTCACCCAAAACACCCCACATGCGCACACAAGCAACCCCCACCGAGACAACTCCAAAATGACAGGTGCAAAAATAAAACCACTCGAGCCAAAATGTTTAAAATTGAATTTGGGCACGCAAATGCAAAAGATGGCACGGTAAAATATGCCCAGAATTCGAAGTTTCACCCAAAACACCCCACATGTGCACACAATGGCCATTTCATCGAGTAGTTTACATGCAGCAGAATTTTTTTACACGAAAATCAGCATGATCACATCATAATTCCTTCCCAACCATCATCAAACATCACACACACGAAATTACACATAACAACACCAACAATTCATCAAACAACATCAAAATTTATTCAATTCTTCATCAATTTTACACATATTCACCTCAAATCCACATCAACACCAAAAACCCCACAAAACCCATCACATACTCAATTATATTAAATCGAAACGCTCACCCTTACCTCGAATGCGTAAGCTCCTAGCACGAAGAAGATGGCCACGCACGAAAACACTGCAACACGAACGATCTCCTCTTCACGAAAATTGCGAACTCTCTCCTCCCTTCCTCTTCTCCTTCGCGACTTCTCTCTTCTCTCTTCTCCTTTCTTTCTTTTTCCTTTGCTACACAAATGATGCGACTTTGCATCATGCCCTAGACGCCTAGGAGCGCCTAAGCTAATGGGCTTGGGCCTCATGGGCCGTTCCTCACCACCCCGGAGTTACCAACATCACTCCCTTCAATTTAAAAATAAAATAACTTATTAATAACTTATTATAATAACAATAATAATAATAATATTGCAACACTTAAATAATTTAATCAAATATTTAATTAAATTATTTCGGGTGTTACACCCTGTGCCTGGGCGCCATCCTTGGTCATGTTGTGTTCGATGTTGTGTTGCTGTTTTGGGCGCCCAGTGCCTGGGTGACGTGTCTGGTGGGTGTGTGTGTGTGTGTGTGTTGCTGTATCTTGGCGCAGGGGCGCCATGGGCGCCTGTCCCTGTGTGTGTTGCGCGCTGTCTTGGCGCAGGGGGCGCCATGGGCGCCATGGGCGCCTGTGTCTGGCTGTGTCTGGGTGTGTTGCGCGCTGTGTCTTGGCGCAGGGGCACCAAGGGCGCCAAATCCTGTTGTGTTGCCTGCTGGGCGCCTCCCTGGGCGCCAGTTTCTGCATTGTGTTGCCTGTGGGCGCCATGGGCGCCAAATCCTGTGTCTTGTTGCGTTTTTGTGTTGCCTGGGCGCCAAGGGCGCCAGTTTCTGTTGCTGGCTAGTTTCCAGCATGTTCCCTGCTAGGCGCCCAGTGCCTAGGCGCCATTTTTAGGATGTTCCTCAAATTTTTCCCGGTTTTGTTTTTGACATATCTTTTGACTCGGGAGTCCGATTTAGACGTTTCAAAATGTTTTGGAAAGCTTATTCAGAGGCCTAGCTGAATATTCTAATTTGAGGCAAAGTGGTCCATTTTTCTGGAAAAATTGTTAACCGTCGGTGTAGTCGTTAAATGGTGATGTTTTAAATAGAAAGTTGTCATGTCTCTTTTGGAAAAATCCTCGTGTCTTAAATGTTGAGGAAAATTGTTTTCATCTTTGTGTATTGGTGCTGTTTTGGAAAATTTTTGTTATCTCGGTGTCTTGGTGCTATTTTGGAAATTGTTGTCCTCTTGGTGTCTTGGTGCGGTTTGAGCTAGGTGTGAAGGCTCAAACCTTGGTGTTGTAGGAGCTAGGTGTGAAGGCTCCAAATCTTGATGTTCCGTTGTTTCGGGTAGTTTGGTGTTTCGGTGTCGTTGGTCTAGGTGTGGAAGCCCAATTTGGTGTTATTCGGTGATTGATTTTTGGTGTGTCACATTGTGACTAATTTTTGATGATTGTCTGTGTGCATTCATGGTGTCGCATACAGCATACGCATTTATTTCGGTGAAGGCCTTTGGTCTTGGAGCTAGGTGTGAAAGCTCAATTTTTCTAAAACTAGTGAGCCGGGTGTGAAAGCTCAATTTTTCTAAACTAGTGAGCCGGGTGTGAAAGCTCAATTTTTATAAATTGGTGAGCCGGGTGTGAAAGCTCTCAATCTTGGTGACGCCTGTAACACCCCATTCTACCCGGCTATTTATCATAGAGATCAGAGTTTCAAAATTTCATTTTCAATGGAATGCTACACATAATCTTAATCTAACAACGATCAACATGTTATAATACGCAACACCATTAAATAATTTAGGGTACTCATGACTTAACCAATAAAATCCACGCATTATAATTTAGATGTCTCGCAGCGGAAAAATAACAAAATCTCTAACGCGCCGAACAACAGCCTCATCAAAATCATTAAATAGAAATTCAACAGCAAATGAATAACTCTAGAATCCTAAGCCCACCCCCTAGGTGTCACGTATCAGAGCAGACCGACTCGGGAGTGAAAGGAATAAGCCTTCACTCAGGACTACCTGTGGTAAACAACAACAGAAGGGTGAGTCTCGAACCATATACTAAAGACTATAATAAGAAGTATATTTCATCATAGTATCGCACTCATACAGTCACACAATAGCAATAATTCATACAATCAGCAACTCACATGCTTATCATGAGGATGTATGCGATACAGTTATGCATGTGGTACCATTTTCCCAGACCGCAGCCTTATCATCATAATATCGACTCAGACCGCAGCCTTATCATTTCAATTTAGAAACTCAGACCGCAGCCTTATCATCATAATATAAAACTCAGACCGCAGCCTTATGTATGCATGAGACCCCATGACAAAAACCACAATCATAATTATTAACAACACGGTCCATACACCCCATATCACATCTTTAGTAATCTTAGTTGTAGCCCCCATGGCCTCATCATCAATCAACTCATTTATTTTCTCATCTCAATCACGTCTCTATGACTAAGCTAGCACTAGGGACCAATCTGTCACTATTAGGACCGAAACCAAAACACAAGCACGGACGCACCACTTGGCGCCCTGGGCGGCCACACTTGGCGCCCAACACAACACACACGCGCACAACCATAATAGGTCACCTGAAAAATTAAAACTGTTCTAGCCAAAATGTTCAAAATAGGATTTGGTCAGGTGAATACAAAATTTGGCTCGACAAAAACTGTTTAGAAATTGAGTTTCACGTGAACCACCCCCTAGGCGCACACCCCCTGTGACACAGGCGCCACCAGGCGCCATTCTGGGCAGCACAGGCGCCCAGACAGCAACACACACACGCAACGCAACACAAACCCACTGCTACAGTACACAGAGCGCCATTTTCCTAGGCTCTTGGCGCCCCATGCGACCCAACATCCACCAAACATCAAATTTCCAATTTCTTTCCAAATCAAATCACAACCACAAACCATAAGACATGTTATGATCATACCAATTACATATCAAAACACGAAATCAACATGTTAAAACCTTAACTCAAGCCTAAATCGATTTTCTCACACAATTTATCAATTTCAACCAATTCAATCAATCAAACAAACATCGAATAACATCAATTAAGACCCTATGATCTACATACCACCTATTATACTCTCTATTATAGAGTGAGACTCCCCTAACCTTGATTATGACGAACTAGAGCTCTTTCCACCGAAGCACCGACAAATCACCGCAACAAGGAATCTTCTCCTTCCTCTCCCTTTTCTCACGATCACGCCCTCCCTCTCTCTTGGACCATCACGAAAAATTCAACAAGAGTAATGGTTAGGAAAATCGAAAACCTAAGCACTTGAAAGAGAAGGAAAATCGAATAATAAAAGACTAGGAACTCTTACCTAGAATCAAGATGAACAAACCCTAACTCCTTAGCTTGAGATTCGCCCTCTTCCTTCTCTTCTCCTCTCCTTCGACTTTCTTTCTCTTCTCCTCTCCTTCGACTCACTTGCTCTCTTTTGGCACAATTGGGGCGCAACCTAGACCCCTAGCGCCTAAGGAGCGCCTAAGCCAACGGGCTTGGGCTTCTTGGGCCGTCACTTGCAATTCCGGTATTTCCAATGCCATCCCTTCAGTTAAAAATAAAATACTATATTATAATATAATAAAAAGAATTAGTGCAACACTTTAAATAATTTAATCAATTACTTAATTAAATTATTTTAGGGTGTTACAACTCTCCCCCACTTAGGAAATTTCGTCCTCGAAATTCATACCTGAGTCAAATAGCTCTGGATAGGACTCCCGCATCCTACTCTCCAGCTCCCAAGTCATGCTCTCGCCAGTAGCTCCCAACCACACCACCTTTACTAAAGCAATGTTTTTCCCTCTCAGCACCTTCACTTCTCTATCATCAATCCTCACTGGCATAGTCTCCACAGTGAGATTATCTCGCACCTCAATATCATCCATATGGATCACATGAGACGGGTCCGGAATGTACTTCCGAAGTTGCGACACGTGGAATACGTCGTGCAAGTTCGAAAGGTTAGGCGGTAAAGCCACCCTATAAGCAACCTTTCCGACCCTCTCGGTGATCTGGTATGGTCCAATAAATCTAGGAGTCAACTTCTTTGCTTTCAGTGCACGCCCAACACCAGCCATAGGCGTGACCCTCAAGAAAACATGCTCCCCAGCCTGAAATTCCAAGTCTTTTCTCCTTCTATCATGGTAACTCTTTTGCCGACTTTGAGACTCTTTCATTTTCTCCCTGATCATTTTTATCTTCTCTGTAGTCTCTCTCACCAATTCAGGTCCAAGAACAACACTCTCGCCCGACTCATGCCAACACAAAGGAGTTCTACACCTCCGCCCATACAGTGCCTCGTAAGGAGCCATCCCTATACTTGAATGGTAGCTGTTGTTGTAAGTGAACTCAATCAACGGAAGATGTGTATCCCACGCACCTCCCTGCTCTAAAACACACGATCTCAATAAGTCCTCCAATGACTGAATGGTTCTCTCTGTCTGCCGATCAGTCTGAGGATGATAGGCTGAACTCAACCTCAATCTGGACCCCAATGCCTCCTGCAAGCTCCCCCAAAACTCCGAAGTAAACCTCGGATCTCTGTCAGATACAATACTCTTCGGGACACCATGCAATTTCACAATCACCTGAATATATATCTCGGCCAATCTCGCTACCGGATACGTGATGTTGATAGGAAGGAAGTGAGCAGACTTCGTCAACCTATCCACGATCACCCAAATAGAATCAAATCCCCGAACGGTTCTCGGTAACCCAGTCACAAAATCCATGGAAATGCTATCCCATTTCCATTCCGGAACATCTAAAGGTTGCATCAACCCCGCAGGCTTCTGGTGCTCAACCTTTGACTTCTGGCAAGTCAAACAGGCATACACAAACTGTGCTACATCTTTCTTCATACCAGGCCACCAGAATAATTTCTTCAAGTCATGATACATCTTTGTAGCCCCTGGATGAATACTCAGCTTGCTCCTATGACTCTCCTCAAGGATCATCTTCTTCATCTCAATATCATCGGGAACACAGATCCTATCTCTAAATCTCAACACACCCTGGGAATCCAACCTGAAATCTCCATCCGCATCCTGATCACCCGCAACTAACAAGTCAACCAGCTTCACATCTAATTTCTGGGCGTCTCTGATACTAACCAAGAAGTCATTACCAATCCTCAGCATACCCAGCTTAACACTCTGCGGTGTCACTTCACAAACCAGACTTATATCACGGAATTGCTCAATCAACTCCAACTCCTTTACCATCATTGCTGACATATGCAAAGTCTTTCGACTTAAAGCATCAGCCACGACATTAGCTTTGCCGGGGTGATAGTTCAAGCCGAAGTCATAGTCTTTCAGCAACTCTAACCAACGCCTCTGCCTCATATTCAGCTCCTTCTGATCAAACAAGTATTTCAAACTCTTGTGGTCGCTGAATACCTCGAATCTAGTGCCATACAAATAGTGCCTCCAAATCTTTAGTGCAAACACAATAGCAGCCAATTCCAAATCATGAGTAGGATAGTTCTTCTCATGAGTCCGCAACTGTCTGGACGCATAAGCGACTACCTTCCCATCCTGCATCAATACGCCTCCTAAGCCCATTCTGGAAGCATCACAATATACCACAAACGGTTGATCCGGCACGGGCAACACTAACACCGGAGATGTTGTCAATCTTTTCTTCAACTCTTGGAACCTCTCTTCACACTTAGCATCCCACACAAAAACTCTCCCTTTACACGTCAATTGAGTCAACGGAAGGGCTAGTTTTGAGAAACCCTCAATGAACCTCCTGTAGTAACCAGCCAACCCCAAGAAACTCCTGATCTCAGTCGCAGACTTTGGGCTCTCCCATTGTAACACTGCATCAACCTTAGCTGGGTCTACAGCTATGCCATCACTAGAAATAATGTGACCCAAAAAGCTTACCTCACGCAGCCAGAACTCGCATTTGGACAACTTAGCATAAAGCTTCTTCTCTTTCAATACCTCAAGCACCAATCTCAAGTGCTCTGCATGCTCTTCTTCAGACTTGGAGTATACCAGAAAATCATCTATAAAAACTACCACAAACCGATCCAAGTAACTATGGAAGATACGGTTCATGTACTCCATAAACACCCCTGGTGCATTGGTGACACCAAACGGCATCACAGAGTACTCATAATGTCCATATCTCGTTCGAAATGCTGTCTTCTGGACGTCTTCGTCTTTTACTTTAATCTGATGATACCCTGACCTCAAATCAATTTTGCTAAAAACCTTAGCACCCACCAGCTGGTCCATCAGATCATCAATTCTCGGAAGAGGGTACTTATTTTTGATAGTTACCTTGTTCAACTGTCTATAATCCACACACAGGCGCATACTCCCATCTTTCTTCTTTACTAACAAAACTGGAGCTCCCCATGGTGACACACTAGGCCTCACGAATTTCTTTTCAAGTAAATCTTCCAACTGCTTCTTCAACTCAGATAACTCAGAAGCTGACATCCGGTACGGTGCCATGGATACCGGCCTAGTACCAGGCACAAGGTCAATCCCAAACTCTACTTCCCTCTCTGGTGGCACACTAGGAATCTCGTCGGGGAACACTTCAGGGAACTCACACACCACCTGCAACCCTTCAACCATAGCTTGGTTTTCAGCAGACATAGACGCCATCAAAACAAATAGTTGACCACCATCCTTCATTACCTTATGCAGCTGATCCCCAGACAACAAAACAGACTTCTCCTCCTCAGGAGGAAGAAAACTCACAGACTTGCTGAAACAGTTGATGTGCACATGGTTATCCACTAACCAGTCCATACCAAGAATAACATCCAACCCTCCCAAAGGCAAACATATAAGGTCAACCAGAAAATCTCTGCCGAAGACTGACAGAGGACACTTAGCACACAATAGAGAAGTAGTCACCGAACCCTTAGCTGGAGTGTCGATAACCATTTCCCTTTTCATAGCAGACAATACTAGATTTAACTTTTCAGCACAAACAGCAGCAATAAAAGAATGCGTAGCACCAGTATCAACTATAGCAACTAAAGGGGAACCATAAATAAAACAAGTACCTCGAATCTCATTGGGCCCCTCTGAGCCTGCTAGCGCGAAAACTCTTCCATTGGGTTTCTCTTTCTTTGGTTTGGTGCATTTAGAACTAAAGTGACCAGCTTCACCACAATTGAAACACACTGATTCCTTACGATCACAGTGAGATGCCATATTACCTTTCTTCCCACAACGGTAACACATTACTTCAGTCTTGCAATCGAAACTTTTGTGACCCGGCTTGCCACACGTGTAACACACTATATCAGCGGGAGCACCTCCCCCACTAGGCTTCTTACCCTCAGAAAATTTCTTACCAGCACCTGCCTTCCACGTATTTTTACCTCCAGCCATATGATAGGGTTTGCCCCTAAACTGAGTATTCCTCTTTTCTTTCCCAATCTTGTAGGCAGCAGAACTGTCCTCTTCATAAATTCTACTCTTGTCAACTAGTCTAGCAAAATCTCGTATTTCATGATATCCAATTGCCTTCTTAATATCAGGTCGCAGGCCACTCTCAAATTTCACACACTTGGAGAACTCTGAATCAGCATCATTGGCGTAGTAAGGACAAAATTGGGCCAGCTCTTCAAATCTGGCTGCATACTCAGCCACCGTCTTATTTCCCTGTTTCAATTCTAAGAATTCTACCTCTTTCTTGGCTCGAACGTCTTCAGGGTAATACTTTCTTTTAAATTCCCTTGTGAAGACTTCCCAAGTAACCTCTTCACCAGCAGTGTTCAACCTATGCAGCATCCCTAACCACCACTTGTCAGCCTCTTCCGCCAGCATGTGCGTCCCAAACTTCACTTGCTGGGCAGCAGTGCAATCCATAACACGGAAGATTCGCTCTATCTCATTCAACCACGACAGGGCTCCATCGGGATCATACCGACCCTTGAAGGTGGGTGGGTTTTCCCTCTGAAACGTTGCCAGGTTACGGGCATTCATATCAGCAGCATTGTGTTGATTTCCAACAGCTTGGGCTATGGCTTGCAGAGCAGCAGCCAAAGCAGCATCATCCCTTCTAGCCATATCAACCTAGCACTGCAGCATAAACGACAATTCAGAACTGAATTAAAAACACCTAATCGTCATTCACAATATGACAGACAGACACACTTGGTCGGACAGACCGAACTTTTGCTCTGATACCACTAATGTAACACCCCATTCTACCCGGCTATTTATCATAGAGATCAGAGTTTCAAAATTTCATTTTCAATGGAATGCTACACATAATCTTAATCTAACAACGATCAACATGTTATAATACGCAACACCATTAAATAATTTAGGGTACTCATGACTTCACCAATAAAATCCACGCATTATAATTTAGATGTCTCGCAGCGGAAAAATAACATAATCTCTAACGCGCCGAACAACAGCCTCATCAAAATCATTAAATAGAAATTCAACAGCAAATGAATAACTCTAGAATCCTAAGCCCACCCCCTAGGTGTCACGTATCAGAGCAGACCGACTCGGGAGTGAAAGGAATAAGCCTTCACTCAGGACTACCTGTGGTAAACAACAACAGAAGGGTGAGTCTCGAACCATATAATAAAGACTATAATAAGAAGTATATTTCATCATAGTATCGCACTCATACAGTCACACAATAGCAATAATTCATACAATCAGCAACTCACATGCTTATCATGAGGATGTATGCGATACAGTTATGCATGTGGTACCATTTTCCCAGACCGCAGCCTTATCATCATAATATCGACTCAGACCGCAGCCTTATAATTTCAATTTAGAAACTCAGACCGCAGCCTTATCATCATAATATAAAACTCAGACCGCAGCCTTATGTATGCATGAGACCCCATGACAAAAACCACAATCATAATTATTAACAACACGGTCCATACACCCCATATCACATCTTTAGTAATCTTAGTTGTAGCCCCCATGGCCTCATCATCAATCAACTCATTTATTTTCTCATCTCAATCACGTCTCTATGACTAAGCTAGCACTAGGGACCAATCTGTCACTATTAGGACCGAAACCAAAACACAAGCACGGACGCACCACTTGGCGCCCTGGGCGGCCACACTTGGCGCCCAACACAACACACACGCGCACAACCATAATAGGTCACCTGAAAAATTAAAACTGTTCTAGCCAAAATGTTCAAAATAGGATTTGGTCAGGTGAATACAAAATTTGGCTCGACAAAAACTGTTTAGAAATTGAGTTTCACGTGAACCACCCCCTAGGCGCACACCCCCTGTGACACAGGCGCCACCAGGCGCCATTCTGGGCAGCACAGGCGCCCAGACAGCAACACACACACGCAACGCAACACAAACCCACTGCTACAGTACACAGAGCGCCATTTTCCTAGGCTCTTGGCGCCCCATGCGACCCAACATCCACCAAACATCAAATTTCCAATTTCTTTCCAAATCAAATCACAACCACAAACCATAAGACATGTTATGATCATACCAATTACATATCAAAACACGAAATCAACATGTTAAAACCTTAACTCAAGCCTAAATCGATTTTCTCACACAATTTATCAATTTCAACCAATTCAGTCAATCAAACAAACATCGAATAACATCAATTAAGACCCTATGATCTACATACCACCTATTATACTCTCTATTATAGAGTGAGACTCCCCTAACCTTGATTATGACGAACTAGAGCTCTTTCCACCGAAGCACCGACAAATCACCGCAACAAGGAATCTTCTCCTTCCTCTCCCTTTTCTCACGATCACGCCCTCCCTCTCTCTTGGACCATCACGAAAAATTCAACAAGAGTAATGGTTAGGAAAATCGAAAACCTAAGCACTTGAAAGAGAAGGAAAATCGAATAATAAAAGACTAGGAACTCTTACCTAGAATAAAGATGAACAAACCCTAACTCCTTAGCTTGAGATTCGCCCTCTTCCTTCTCTTCTCCTCTCCTTCGACTTTCTTTCTCTTCTCCTCTCCTTCGACTCACTTGCTCTCTTTTGGCACAATTGGGGCGCAACCTAGACCCCTAGCGCCTAAGGAGCGCCTAAGCCAACGGGCTTGGGCTTCTTGGGCCGTCACTTGCAATTCTGGTATTTCCAATGCCATCCCCTTCAGTTAAAAATAAAATACTATATTATAATATAATAAAAAGAATTAGTGCAACACTTTAAATAATTTAATCAATTACTTAATTAAATTATTTTAGGGTGTTACAACGCCCCTATTTACGGGCAAAACTTTTGGTGATTGGTACCACATGCATATGCCCGTTGGTGTGGGTTGCATTCATTCATTTACACATGATCTAGGTGATGACTGTTGGTGATGATTTTGGTGATGTTTTGGTGATGACTATTGGTGACGTTTATGGGTGATGATTATTGGTAATTGTAATTGATGTTATTGTCGCCGTTGTTGTGTTGTTGATTTTGTTGATGACACTGATTGAGATAATATTGACTCTCGTGACGTGATTGTCGTGCCGTGATGATTTTGGTGCCATGACCTAAGTATATACTGCTTTTCATACGACTCAATATATAGTGTGATATCTCACCCCTTCTGTTTGAATGTTACCCCTATGTTGGTAACGTGCAGGTGATCTCGAATGAGGACTATAACTCTTCATTAGTTTGGTGTCGTCGCTCTGATATGTAGCACTCGGGGAGGGATGTCCGCTGTTTTTATATTAAATGTATACATATGTCGTTTCATTGATGTTACGTTTCCTTTTGATTTTCCGCTGCATGTTGAATAAAGTTGATTTGTTTTAAGACGCAAAATATGGTTTGTCGGTTCACCTCTAGTGAGAGTGTTATGTAACTGTTGTCGAAGTGTAGCATCCGTTTCTTTGTTGAAAATGGTTTTTGAAAACTCTGATTTTACGCTTATAAATTACCGGGTAGAAATGGGTGTTACAATAGTGGTATCAGAGCAATGGTTGGTCCGTCCGGCCAAGTTGTCGATTCGTTGTGTCGGTTAGCGACCAACTATTGTCTTTTAGTTCTAACCATTGTTTGTGTTGTAGTGATGCTTCCGCAGGTAAAGGTAAACCGAAAGTTGCTGATGGTAAGAGAACTAGTGGGGGAGATGCCCCTACCGGTATTGTGTGCCGTATTGTGTTTCTATGTGTGAACTCTATGTCTTTGTGCTTGGTTCTCATTGTTAACCTTCTTGTTGTGTGAACCTTGACTTCATTAGTATGATTCCCAATGATTTACACCGTGATTTGGCGATCCAAGATTCAAATGTGTACTTGCTGTGCTTGTATGTTTCTAATGATTTACCTTGTTGTTGATACTCACATATGTTTTAATCTATTCAAATTGTTTTAGTTGATCAACACTGAGCCTTGTATAAACTCCTTTGTAGTGTGTTTTGGTGTTTGAGACGAAGTGCATTGTAAAATTGTTTTGTTGATTATTTTAGGTTGTTACTTCACTAGTAACTTGCTATAGTGTTTTAATCAATACAAGTGAAAATGTATTTGTTCAAGTGCTATAACTTTGTTCCCAACTTGAAAATGTCTTTTGCACTTAGATGTAACGATTTTAGCGGTGGACTAGGTTATTACTACCTTCACTTTCTTCCCTATTTGCACAATTTTTCTCAAAGTGTGATCTTGTACGCTTGAATTGTATGACATAATTTTAGTCGTTACCTCTTGGTTTGTGCGATTGCTTTTGAATATCTATTAAACAATTTTATGGTTGGATACTAATATTGGTATTAAAACTTATTTTAATAAATGAACACTGAGTTTTCATGATTTGGTTTTGGCCACTATATTCTTTATAGTTTGTGCTACGTAAATTTAAAAAAAAACCTTAGATTGTGAATTGGTACTATTGGTGCACTTCTAGTGGAATAGCTTTCATTGCTATATGTTCTTAAGGGTGTCTTATTTAAATTGTTTAAGCTGACGTTCGGTCTCGTAGAGAAAATCAATTTCTATAACATGTTTTATTTCTATATCAGAGACTCCAAGCAAAGTATTTTGGTGTATGTATTAAATTGTACCTTCCGTGTATGTGCCTTTAACTGTGAATCAATGTTTCCATGGATTGATCCTTCTAGTTGTTTTGAGGCTCTAATTGCTGTTTCCACTAGTCAAATTATTTTCCCTATACCAAACTATATTGGTAGTTATGTCTAAATTGTAACACCCCCTTTACTAATAACTATTATTTAGTTAATTTAAAAATCAGAGTTCGCAAAAACCGTTTTAATGCAACCACGAGAGGGTGCCACATTTAAAACACCAACGTATATATCTCTGAAAATAATATATAAGGTCATGGGGTGCGTAATACATAGCACCACAGTCAATATAAATATAAAAACATCGCGGCGGAATAATTACCAAAATTCACCATATCAAATTACATCCCGAAAATAGAGTTCAACATCAATTAAAATAAACCAGTAAGCTAAAAACGCCCCACCCCGGTGCTACGTATCAGAGCTGACTCGACCCACTGGAGAGAAGGTACTAGATCACCTTCACCCGCTATCACCTGCACGTTGCCGACATGGGAAGACACATAAAAGCAGTAGGGTGAGTCTCATTTCATAAGTAATAACATATAAGATCAACAATATATAGATCAGGCAACGAATAGCACCACTTCACATTAATAATAGCACACCATCATTTCACATCACTGAGACACAACACCCACACACACAGCTCTAATAGCACACCGTCACTTTACTCATTCACAGACAACAACGAGGGTATGTGACATGTATGCAATGCGACCCAACTCCTAGACGTATGCATGTGGATCCATCAACACCAAAAACTTGCCTTGAGGGCACTCACCAAGATAGGCCGAAGCCTCTGCTCACCAAAATAGGCCGAAGCCTCTGCTCACCAAAATATGCACATGATAATGTGACGCCATGACCATGCACCATACACACCAACACATGTAAACACACCTCATAATTAACATACTCAACAATTAAACCTTGTGGGCACATCACTAACAAGACCGAAGTCTTCTGCTCGCCAATAATTCATAATAAGGTCGAAACCTTCTGCTCACCCAAAATATCATGTTAACTCTCCAATTATATCTCCGCTCACCAGTAATATTATATTAACTCACCAATACTTATTCAGCTCACCAATCATATTATAACAACTCACAAATATTTATTCAGCTCACCAATCATATTATGAGGACTACGCCGCACCGTAAAGACTAAAAACACACCAAGGGCCAAAACTTCACCATAAGGACCAAACAGCACCAAAACTAGGCAATAACATCCTAGACACCGACTAATGTAGGATTGAGTCACAGGCTTAGACGCGCACCTAGACGCACCTAGACATCACCGGGACAACTCACAAACGACACGGGATAAAATGAAATCGCTCTAGCCAAAACGTTCACAATAAAAAGTTGCTCGGTCAATACAAAATTTGGCTAGGGAAAAAGTGCTCAGAAAATCGAGTTTTCCACAAAAAACCATTTTTTAACAGTCTTGACAGCAACACTGCACAGTGGCAGCAACACTGTCACTGTGCAACACACACATAAACCAAAACTTGCGCACATCTCCCAAATGGTGAGTGCTACAGAAGATCCGCTCGAGCCAAAACGTTCACAATAAAAAGTTGCTCGGTCAATACAAAATTTGGCTAGGGAAAAAGTGCTCAGAAAATCGAGTTTTTGACGAAAAACACATTTGTCACTGTTCTGCCAGCAACACTGCAGCAGAACAGCAACACAGCAAGCAACACACAGCAACTGTGCAGATTTTTCCTGCAGCAGTACGCCTACTTCGGCGAATTAATTAAAATAGTAAACGATAACGGATTTCAACAAAAGACCACTCATTGGAAAGCTCTTTGAGTGTAGTTTCAGCCTGTGATTTTCATTTTTCAAAATAAGTATCCAACTGGTACAGTTTTTCAAATTACTACAGAGAGGTACCAATTCGGACAGAATTTTGTGACCCGACTTTGGAGACTTATAACTTGAGCTACACAACTCCGATTTAAACGAAACCAGTGCCAAAACGACCGGCGTTAAGTCTACTTTCTAACGCAATCAGCCACCGATTTTTTGAGTCGACCAAACAGTGCCAGTTTACGAAAACACGAAACAGTGTTCAGAAAATACACAACACGACACATCAATTTTTGACCCCGAAACTTGTCACGCTCCCAATTCGGGTTTAAGGCCACGTCATGCCACGCGAATACCAACATAAACTCCAAAATATAAGGCGTCCCGATTTCATCAAACCCCAACATACATAATAATCATCACATATTATAAATTCACACCACAATTAATTTCAGCAACATAACGATTCAATTTAACAATCACCCATAATACCAACCCCTAAATTATTAATCAAATAGGTTATTAGAGATGAAGGAGAGCCCCCTAACCTTATTAATTGAAGAACACCTATCTCTTGGTGAGCAAGCTACCATCAAAATTCAGCAACTAAGATCCTTCTCTCCCTCCTTGGTGCATGCGAAATCTTCCTCTCTCTCTCCCCTAGGGTTTGGCCGTACACATCTTCTTTTCCACTAGGGTTTTGCGCCCTTCTTCTTTCTTCTCTTTCTTAGGGTTTCACGCCTCTCCTCTCTCCAAGCCGTCCCACTCTCTCTATTTTTTTTTTCTTCTAAAGTGTTGGAATGAATCACCAAACCCTAAGATTGGCATCTTATAGGCGCCTAGCTTAATGGACATGGGCTTCCACTTAATGACCTAATCATGGGCTTCTCCTAATCCACTTCAACTCGCCACCACCATCTAAAACTAACCCTAGGTCCAATTAAATAATTCTATTTATTTAACTCTCAAAACCCTAAATAATTAATTAAATCAATTAATTAGTTATCTCCTACCACCTAAACCTCATTTAATTAACTAGAAAATTAATCTACCATTTTCGGGCTGTTACATAAATCGTTAACTCTAAAAGGCTATTAATTTTTTTTTGGTGATTGGTGACTAATATCACTGAACTTGGTTTTTGATTCTCTGCTTGTTTGGAAAAATGCTTAGTTTTCGGAAAATGCATAGTTTAGATCCTATACTATTTTTTTTATATAAAATCAAGTGTGTTAACGTACTTATGTCTTTGAACAACTTTATGTAATGTGATTTTCGACTCTCACTATGTACGGTCTGAATTTTATGATTTGGTCCTTGTTGTTAACTTTATTATTTATCTTTATTGTGTTACGTGACTTTGGAAACCTTAGGTTTTAAGGGGTGCATTGACACTATTGGTTCACTCATATTAAATTAACTTTGTTGTCCTATACTCTCATACGTAATTGCTTAAAGTGGCTACATTAAAAGTTTAGTCTGGATAAAGTCGGTTTCTAAATTGTGTTTTATTTCTTGTGTTGAGACTCTAGTCTAAGTGTTTTGTGGAGTTGTTTCCCTAATTGTTCCTAGGTGCCATACCCTTAATGTGATAATGCTTGAAAATTATGATAATCTTAACTAAGTGATACAATTATTATTTTCTTGTATTTCATGATGCTTACAATTAGCTGTAATGATTTTAATTGTGGGTTGTATTTTTGTGTTAATATTATCGCAAATATTTTGTTTTGTTTGTTCTAATTGCTCAACGGTCTCAGTGTGTATATGGCGAGTCTTCCTGGTTACGAAATGACATCTTTTACTTGCCAAAAACTATTTCCAGAAATAAATTGTTGATTTTGTTTGAAAAACAATTTTTCTCGTTTTTCGCACTTCCACTTATAAATATTTTTGGGATAAAGGGGTATCACATTTAGTGATATGCCAATTGTGTGACTGTTGTGCTGTCTGGATTTTTGGACACTGGTACTGAGTTAACTTTTATTGTTAGATATTCATGTGGCCATTTAATTTAATTTGACTAGGTGTAATGTGGTTTTAAATGTTAACTACATTCTTGTGTTAATCGTTTAACCTTGTTTTGTTCTATGCGTATAATTTCCCTCGACATACAATATTGTGAACCTTATGTTTTTGTGAATTGTTTCATGACTTCCATGTATATAATGTGTACCTGTAAACTCTGATTATGTGGCTTGTTTTGCAATCGTTATGCACTCTGTAAACTTGTTGTGATGTTGTCATAGAAACCAAACCATTAGCAGACTATTAGTGTGCGTGGATATGTTTTGTTGTCCAAGAGGGTAGATGAGTGAGTTGGAATATAAGTTAGTTTATCAGAGTAGCGCAGCGGGATCCTTAAGGAACCACTAAAGAGTGAGTCTGATTGTTATTACTTGAGTTACCTGGCTGAACGAGTAGGAGGGACGGCCGCCCAATCACTTACTGCCGGTAATCAGAGCAATAGTGATCAGCATGATAGATAGCACTAGTTGTCTAGATGACGTTAGTTGGTTAGTAGAAGAGTGTTCGCATCGGTAGTTGAATTTCGAGGACGAAATTCTTTTAAGTGGGGGAGAGTTGTAACGCCCCAAAAATAATTGATTAATTTATTTAATTAATTTAATGGGATTCGTGTGGTAGAAATAATAATATGGTGTTTTATTTAAATCAGGGAGTGGTGTTTAGTAACTAAGTGGATTAGTGAAAGGGGGCCCGTGATCCAAAAGCCCAATGACATAGGCGCCTAAGTGAGAGCATTGGTTAGGGTTTAGATCATTTGTGTTTTTTTTTTGAGAAAAAGAGGAGAGGTTTCGAAGAGAAGAGAGAAGAGAGATGAGAGGGACGGCGCACAAGGAGAAAGAGGAGAGGATCTCTAGTTGCTGTGGTTCTTTGTTGCAAATCTAAGGTAAGGGTGGGGTTCTTCCTTATAATGGGGTTTTATGATGGGGTTATGTGGGAATAGATCCTATGATGCCTAGGGTTTGATTTTGATGTGTAGTTGGTGTTAGTTGAATTGTATATAGGTTGAATTGAAATTTGACATCGTTGGTGATTGTTGTGACTCAAAGAAATTGGTGATTCATTGTTGTTAGTCCTAATTTCATGTTAGGTGTTCGATAAAATGTTTGTTTGGTGTTGTGATTAGCGAATTATGATGATTGGCATTGGTGATTATGAATTGATGAGCTAAATTGGTGATATGATGTGCATATGTGGTGTTTTGGTGAATTTGGAGTCCCTAGGGCGCCTTGGGCGCCAAATGTTGTTGTTGTCTCTGTTGCAGAAAATGGCGCCCTGTGCCTGGGCGCCATCCTTGGTCATGTTGTGTTCGGTGTTGTGTTGCTGTTTTGGGCGCCCAGTGCCTGTTGACTCCCAATCATATGATGTAAGTTAGGCATTTTTAGGACCAATTGTGCAGGTTTTTCATTGTATCACAGTCATTATCTGGGATTTAGTCTAGTTTTAGATAATTGTAGTAGGAAGTTCATTTGTAAGTAATTCCTTCACTTTTGGAGCTAACTTGGTCATTGAAGACCTCTATTTGGTTGTGGCATCATTCGGCGAACCAGACACTTGCCCGGAAATGCAGCAAAATGGAGGAATTTGCTTTCTGTTGTTTTTCGCGTCGCGACCAGGAGGGTT
Organism: Astragalus membranaceus; assembly: GCA_039519185.1. NCBI lineage: Eukaryota > Viridiplantae > Streptophyta > Magnoliopsida > Fabales > Fabaceae > Astragalus > Astragalus membranaceus. The sequence goes on along the minus strand of CM076848.1, from coordinate 138,873,236 downwards.
CGCGACGCGATCCAGAGGAATTTTGCAAACCAGAACTTTCTGTTATTTTTCGCGTCGCGACCAGGAGGGTTCGCGACGCGACTTGGAGCAGTTTTGCGAGGCCTGAAGCTTCTGTCATTTGTCGCGACGCGACGGACACGGGCCGCGTCGCGATGGTGCGTGAAAATTAGGGTTTTTAAAGCAGTTTCAGCAAATTTTGAAGGGACTTCGTTTTGGGATTTGGAGCCACACTTTGGAGCAGCTGGAGGGTGCGATTTGGGGGCCTTCTCACCACTTGGGAACAAGGGATTGAAGGTTCTAATGTCTTCCTTTATGTTTGTTTTCTACTTTATGTTGGTTTCCACTCTTAGGATGATTTGTAACTAAATTGCTTAGATTAGGGAGAGATGAATCTCCCAACCCTATCATGTGAACCCTTTTTCTAGTCAATTCGGTTGTTATTCGATTTACTTTGTCTAATTACCTATGTTCTTAATGCTTTTCAATTACATATGATAATTGTGATGATCCAGGCTAGTGATTGCATAGGGATATGAATTAGTAGCTGGAAATTGGGTAATTAGGTCACATGCTAGTAATCATCATAGGAATATGTGGTAGCTTATGTGAATTCATTAAAATTCCCAATCTTAATGCGTTACCCTCTGGCATGACTCACCTAAGGAATTAGGGTAACTCTTAGGGTAATAGGGGTCTTGAGACAAGGAATTGCCCTTGACCTTAAATTAGTGAATTGAATCTAGAAATTGAGAGGATTCGATCCCTAGTCGTTTTTCTCGCATTATTATTTCACGTTTGTGTTCTGTTACTATTACTCAAATTACCAAATCGCTACAATCTACGAATTTACAATTTTGCTATTGTTGTCAACGCGCAATCCCTGTGGAATCGACCGGTTACTTACCGTTTAAATTATTACTTGCAACGAATTTGGTACACTTGCCAAAGTCCTAACAGTGCCTGGGCGCCGTGTCTGGTGGGTGTGTGTGTGTGTGTGTGTGTGTGTTGCTGTATGTTGGCGCAGGGGCGCCATGGGCGCCTGTCCCTGTGTGTGTTGGGCGCTGTCTTGGCCCGGGGGGCGCCATGGGCGCCTGTGTCTGGCTGTGTCTGGGTGTGTTGCGCGCTGTGTCTTGGCGCAGGGGCGCCAAGGGCGCCAAATCCTGTTGTGTTGCCTGCTGGACGCCTCCCTGGGCGCCAGTTTTCTGCATTGTGTTGCCTGTGGGCGCCATGGGCGCCAAATCCTGTGTCTTGTTGCGTTTTTGTGTTGCCTGGGCGCCAAGGGCGCCAGTTTCTGTTACTGGCCAGTTTCCAGCATGTTCCCTGCTAGGCGCCCAGTGCCTGGGCGCCATTTTCAGGATGTTCCTCAAATTTTTCCCGGTTTTGTTTTTAACTCGGGAGTCCGATTTAGACGTTTTAAAAGTTTTTGGAAAGCTTATTCAGAGGCCTAGCTGAATATTCTAATTTGAGGCAAAGTGGTCCATTTTTCTGGAAAAATTGTTAACCGTCGGTGTAGTCGTTAAATGGTGATGTTTTAAAAAGAAAGTTGTCATGTCTAAAATATTTTGGAAAAATTCTCGTGTCTTAAATGTTTAGGAAAATTGTTGTCATCTTGCTGTATTGGTGCTGTTTTGTAAAATTGTTGTTATCTCGGTGTCTTGGTGCTATTTTGGAAATTGTTGTCCTCTTGGTGTCTTGGTACGGTTTGAGCTAGGTGTGAAGGCTCAAACCTTGGTGTTGTAGGAGCTAGGTGTGAAGGCTCCAAATCTTGATGTTCCGTTGTTTCAGGTAGTTTGGTGTTTCAGTGTCGTTGGTCTAGGTGTGGAAGCCCAATTTGGTGTTATTCGGTGATTGATTTTTGGTGTGTCACATTGTGACTAATTTTTGATGATTGTCTGTGTGCATTCATGCTGTCGCATACAGCATACGCATTTATTTCGGTCAAGGCCTTTGGTCTTGGAGCTGGGTGTGAAAGCTCAGTTTTTCTAAAACTAGTGAGCCGGGTGTGAAAGCTCAATTTTTCTAAACTAGTGAGCCGGGTGTGAAAGCTCAATTTTTATAAATTGGTGAGCCGGGTGTGAAAGCTCTCAATCTTGGTGACGCCCCTATTTACGGGCAAAACTTTTGGTGATTCGTACCACATGCATATGCCCGTTGGTGTGGGTTGCATTCATTCATTTACACATGATGTAGGTGATGACTGTTGGTGATGATTTTGGTGATGTTTTGGTGATGACTATTGGTGACGTTTATGGGTGATGATTATTGGTAATTGTAATTGATGTTATTGTCGCCGTTGTTGTGTTGTTGATTTTGTTGATGACACTGATTGAGATAATATTGACTCTCGTGACGTGATTGTCGTGCCGTGATGATTTTGATGCCATGACCTAAGTATATACTGCTTTTCATACGATTCATTATATAGTGTGATATCTCACCCCTTCTGTTTGAATGTTACCCCTATGTTGGTAACGTGCAGGTGATCTCGAATGAGGACTATAACTCTTCATTAGTTTGGTGTCGTCGCTCTGATACGTAGCACTCGGGGAGGGATGTCCGCTGTTTTTATATTAAATGTATACATATGTCGTTTCATTGATGTTACGTTTCCTTTTGATTTTCCGCTGCATGTTGAATAAAGTTGATTTGTTTTAAGACGCAAAATATGGTTTGCCGGTTCACCTCTAGTGAGAGTGTTATGTAACTGTTGTCGAAGTGTAGCATCCGTTTCTTTGTTGAAAATGGTTTTTGAAAACTCTGATTTTACGCTTATAAATTACCGGGTAGAAATGGGTGTTACAGTGCTAATACCTTCCCTACGCATAGACGACTCCCGAGCCTAAACCAAGTCTGCAAAACCCCCTTATCCACTCAATAGGGATTTTCCATTGTTTGCCCTTAAACTAAACTTAGGTGACAGCTTCATTTCAAGAACTTCGAAGAATCCCTCCTCCGGATTTTTCGGTCGCTACATCGGCCATATAGTTCCTTGGTTGATCCTCGATCCTCAGCCTGTGGCCATCCTACTTAGGCAACTGAGCCATTGTGGCCGTCGCACTTTATAGGTTTAAGACTTGCTCTCCCGCGGCCTCATCCATTGTTCCTCGAGCTCAACCCCCTCCTCGGGGTGTCCACATTGTTTTTTGCCCGAGCCTCATCCTTTGAGGCTGTCTCTTCAGCAAATATCTTTTAGTAATTGTCAGGTGGCTTGCCTCGGTGCCCTGGTCTTCTCATAACTCTGACTCTCAGTTCTCAGCCCGCGACTTAATTTATTATGGGTGTCAACAATTGCCCCCCTTTTTGTGCTGTCGTATGGCCGCGAGGACGTGACCGATGGTACAAAAACTCTTGATATGACTTGATGCGATGGTTGAAACGACTACCTGGACACTTGGCGGTTCGCGAATCGATAAGGCGGCGCAATGGGTCGCAAGATCGCGCTAGTTATCTCCCCCATAGCTATAACTAGCCTTCATAATTATTACGCACTGTTGCTTGTATTTCGAAACCTTTTCAAAGTTCCACCACTTCGAACAAAACCTCTTCAACTTCGAATTCCGACTCCAGAACCAGAACCACAGTTACGGTGGCAATGCCAGCCCGTTGAGTTCCTCCTCTTCTGACTCACCGTCGTCGAGCCCTCCCTTTGGCGTTACTAAAGACGACCTTCTTGTTGTCGTTCCTGGCGGCGTCACAGTGCAACCTACCACCTCTGAGGTTCGTGAGCAATTTGACTCCTTCAAAAACGATTTTTAAAGCCTCGGCGAAGCCCGGCCTTCCGATCACTCATGACTGATTTACTGTTGATGCCAGAGTGTCTGAAAACACAGGTTGGGCCAAAGCTACCGACGTCTAGCGCGTCTGATTTGACAGGATTCACCCTATCAAGAAAGATACATGGGGAGCCTGGGGCCTACGTGACATGATCGCCCTTACTACCTTCGCCATTCCCCACAACTTTGACATTCTGCTACCCCTCTTGGGCTTTTGGTCTTCTGATTTCAACGCCTTCATCTTCCCATGGGGCATGGTCACCCCCATTATTAATGACGTGGCTGCCATCATTGGTTTTCCCTCCTTTGGTGCCACTGTTCATCCTTCCCGACTACAAAAGAAGATCAACTTCCGTCATACTCACGCCGGAGGCCTCTACTCCATGTTCCTCATCCAGAATTCATGAACCGAAGCAGAGATCACCGATACAGAGCATACAACCTTCCTTATGTATTTCTTCTGCAAGTTCTTCTATGGTACCGCCTCTGCAGGCATTGTCTAAGAACTTCAGCCATTTGTTGCTTTGATGACCAGTGGTGCTGTCTATGAATGGGCCCCTTACTTCCTCGGCGGACTCTAGTGACCAAGATTCAAGTTCCTATGTGGTTCCTCCAGTTGTGGGTCATCCTCTACTTCCCTCACATCCTATCCTCCGGGCTTACTATCCCAAAATCTCCAACCAGCAGAGTTTTAGGTCGTCAACTTTCAAACAACCCCTACCGTCGACTATATTTGGCCAAGTTGATGGAGGCGCTCCTACGAATGGACTCTGCCGAAATGCCATGGTGTCTTGTCCTAGAGAAGAAGTTTGCTTCTTCCTGGATGTTTGCTCCTCAGAAACCCCAATCCAAGCTCACTCTAGCTGATCGCACTGCCGCTCGTGATCATTGGCGATCTGCCTTGGTTTCCAGAGACTTGCTTGTGGGATACCATCGCCCCTCCCATTATAGTTGGGTTCTTGCGGAGTTTTATCATCCAAATTTTGTCTTCAGACAATTCAGGTTTATGCAACATGTGTCGTTTCCCTACGAGGCTATGAGTGGTCCTCGCCGCCGCGAAGGTCTGACAGATGATGAAGTGTGCAAGTTTGTTACCAACAACTACTACAAGGTCACTGAAAGCGTGTGGGCATACTACGAGGTCTGCCCAGAGGAACTAGTGCCTTCACCAAATGGTGGCTTCGTATTAAAGACCTAGTCTTTCCTCGGGTGCTCGACGAATATCTGGCCAAGTACCTCGAACAGCCCTACACTGCTCCAGCACCTTCCGTAGCGTTAGCCAGAACCAGCACAACCCCTTCTACTACCAAGAAGACGCCTAGACCACTTCCCTCAGTCGGCGGACATCTACTCGGTCTCAGGCAGCCGCTGGTGAGTTTCTTTTCTTTCGGCACATTTGCTACCCACTTTCTATGTCTGTCGTCTAACTCCTCTTATAATCGCAGAATCCTCCGGTCGCCGTGATGTTGATGACGATGAAGACGGCTCCATCACCTTCCGCAGGTCATCCCTTCAGGCCCCAGTTAAGACTCCTTCGCTGCCAATAGCCAAGGACACTGCCGTGGTGGCAGAAGAAACTCCTCGTCCTTCCAAGATATCCAAGGTATGGCGCTCCCCTTGTTTCTTTCCCTTTCTGTTTGCGCTTCGCTCTTTTAACCCTTGTTTCTAATAGCAGGTGGCCACCCCCGCAGTTTTGGGTGTGCTTCCTACCCCTGTTCCAAAATCTCCAATACTAGTAAGTTCGCCTCCAACTCATTATCTTCAACCAAACCTCAATCAGGTGACCGAGGCAGAGGTGGCTCAGTACTTCACTTCCCAAGATCTATCCCAGATATTTCCTCCCTCAGCAGATGAGCTAGGGAAGCTGGAGTCAGCCCTCCAGGGAGGTATAGTTACTGATCCTACCCAACTCTAGGAGCTAAGGTCCTTGGATTTCAGGTTAGCATCTTCTGTAGACTTTTCGTAGTAGCGAAAGAATGTCCTAGAGCAAATAGACTATTGACTCCCAGAAATTTCCCAGCGCTATTCAACGGCCATGACTGCTCAAGATAATACCGAGCAACCGTTAGACCACCTCCCGTCTTACAGTGAGAAGGACGCAGAGAAAAAGCTGGCACTCGCAGAAGAAAAGGCAACTAGACGCCTTATCAGAGAGATCGAGGCTTCTCTGGCCGAGCTATGCCAAGAGCTGCAAACCCTACACCCTCAGCAAGAAGAGGCGGTGTGCAAGCTTAGCGTGACCATCCAATGTATCAAGCAGCTAGAGTCTCAAAATGGGGTCTTTATCTACGACCTGGAGCGTGGCTGCATTCGCTCTTAGTAAGCCCTTCTGTCACCCTCCCGGTAGCTGACTCTTCGACGGTAGCCATTGCAGGTCTGGTCGTTCTTCCTTCTGTCGACACGCCACCAAGTCAAGAGGTGCCTGAATCGGTGGAGGGGGAAATTTCAGTAGCAGAGGAGTAGGGGTTTTGTAGGAATATCTTTTCATTTTCACTAGACAGCCGGTGTGTGGCGTGTCATCTTGACAATTACAACTTTCATCTACCAATTCTCTTTTCCTCGCATACTTTCCCATAGAGTAAGATAATATGCTTTAAGATATTTGTCGTTAAGTTTTGTCTCGAATTCTTCTCCGTCTAGCGTAATCAAATGGTATGCTCCGTCGTTAAACACTTCACTTATCATGTTGGGCCCGTCCCAATTCGGGGACCATTTTTCCAAACCTAGGGTCTTTACTCCCAAGTGGCACAATAGTCTTCCAAACAAGGTCACCTTTGACAAACCTTTTTGGCTTGACATGCTTGTTGTAGGCGCGGACCATCTTAGCCTTATTTATTTCTATCCTGCTGAGGGCAGTCAGTCTGTCATCATCTACCGAGTCCAACTACATCAGCATGGCCTATTGGTACTCATCCATACTGAGAGATTGCTGCCGAGCCACTCTTAACGATGCCACACTAATCTCAAGTGGTAGCATGACATCCTGACCATATACCAAACGATAGGGAGTCGCCCCCGTGGCTGTAGACTAGGAATTTCTCATGGCCTATAGGACCTCATTGAGGGTTTCGTGCCACCACCGAGGTTTATCCTCTATATTTTTCTTGATGAGCTCGATGATGATTTTATTGGTAGCCCCTGCCTCTCCATTAGCTTGAGCATAGTAGGGGGATGAGTGTCTCATCTTGATGCCATACTCTTGGGAAAAGGCCACCACTTGCTCTCCTGTGAACATTGTGCCTTGATCGGCCGTGATTGTCTCAGGGATTCGAAATCTGTATATGATTTGGTTTTCTATGAACTTGATTACCGCGATTTGATTGACATTCCCCAGAGGCATGGCTTCCCCTCATTTGGTGAAGTAGTCTGTAGCAACAATGATGAAGTTATGGCACTTTGAACTTGGAGGATGTATCTTGCTGATTAAGTCCATGGCCCACCCTCTGAACGGCCAAGGCTTGACGATAGGACGGAGCTCGTCTGCAGGCACTTTTTGGACCGACCCATGCAATTGGCAAGCTTTACAACCCTTCGAATAATGGAAACAATCGGCCGTGATTGTCGACCAATAGTATTTGTTTCTTTAGATAAGTCACTTCATGATGGGGCCAGACCTGTGGGAACCACATATTCCCTCGTGCACTTGAGCCATTACCATATAGGCATCCTTCCTCTTGAGGGACCGTAACAATACCCCAGTGGCGCTTCTCTTGTAAAGCTTGTCCCCTATTATGATGTACTCAAGGGCCCTCTGCATGACCCCGAAGTCAGCGTTAGACGTTGGGTTACGGAGGTATTCTATCAACACCCCGATCTAAGCATCAGCGGGATCCACTTCTGTTGGTACCACCGCATCCTATCGTAGCACTTCGACTACTCCTTCGTTATACCCCGAGGCTTGCTGAGCTTCAGATTGTAACACTTGTACTCCCCAATAATTTGTTTGATCACCAGCTGGGAATCAGCCTTTATCTCTATCTACTGGGCTTTCATGGCGGCCAAGATATCAAGTCCCATAATCAAGGCTTCATACTTGGCCTGATTAATGGCTAGTGATTACCACACCAATGCCTGCCCCTGTTTGAGTGCTTGAACCATCAAACATGAGGATCCAAGGTTTCAACCCCAAGTAGTTAATGGGCTCGGTTGGTAAGTCACACACCTCCACGCATGGGTGTTGGGCTAGGAAATCTGCCAAAACTTGTCCCTTGATAGCCCTTAGAGGTACATAAGTTAAAGCAAATACATTCAACTTTATGGCCCACTTCACAAGTCTCCCTTGCAAGACAGGCCTATTAAGAAGGTACCGAATGATATCCACTTTTCACACAACCAAAACTTCCTTAGGTAATAAGTAATATTCAAGTTTAGTACAAGCATTGAACAATGATAAACAAAGTTTCTCAATAGGAGAATATCTAGTTTCTGCATCATTGAGAACTCTGCTGAGATAATATATAGCGTGCTCGGCCCCATTATTGTCATCCTGAGCCAACAAACAGTCTATAGCTTGTTCTTCGGCCACAATGTATAACTTCAGTGGCTTCCCTGGCTGCAGAGGTACCAGGACAGGGGGTTAGTCAAGGCAGCCTCGATCTGATCGAAGGCCTCTTGTTGCTTAGTCCCCCAGACCATCTCCTCTGTGTTCTTTATCTTTAATAGGGGTGAGAAAGCTTTCATCTTTCCAGTCGAGTAGGCGATAAATCTCCTTAGGAAGTTGATCTTGCCAAGCAAACTCTGCAATTCCTTCTTTGTCCCAGGAGGTCTCGCCTCTAGGATGGCTCGAGCCTTGTTTTTTGTCTACCTCAATTCCTTGGATGTGTACTAAGAAGCCCAGAAAGTTGCCTGCAGATATGCCAAAAGCACATTTAGTGGGGTTCATCTTAAGATTGTTGAGTCTCATCTGCTTGAGAGCTTGTTCAAGCTCAACGAGGTGGACCTCGAAGCTCTTGGATTTGACTACCACGTCATCAATGTATACCTCCATGCTTTTACCAATAAGGTCATGGAAGATGGCGTTCATCGCCCTCTAATACATGGCCCCTACGTTTTTTAGGCCAAAGGGCATTATCAACCACTCATAGATACCTAAGGTGCCGAGGCACCTGAAGGCAGTCTTATGGGTTTCGGCCTCAGCCACATATATCTGGTTGTAGCCAAAATAGCTGTCCATAAAACTCAAGATGGCATTGTTAGCCGCGGCATCGACCAGCATGTCGGCTGTAACACCCCTTTTCTACCCGTTACTTTAATTGGAAAATATCAGAGTTTTAAAAATTTCTTTTCATTGCAAAGGATGTTACACATACTTCAATAAAACTACACTTCTCAATAAAACAGCTCAAAAACATAATAGCCATGTATTACGTAGCACATCACTAACAGGCGAATCTCAAAACCACAATTGTCCTCGCAATAAAACTTAACGTCAATAAAAATCAACTACGCAGCGGAATAACAAAGTAAAACCAAATTGTCAACAAAACGCAACAACCAAAACTAATCATAACAGTAAGTTCGTCCCCCCCCCCTTGAGTGCTACGTATCAGAGCGTGACGACTCGACTCGAATTAGTGAAGGTACCTAGTCCTTCACTCGCAATCACCTGCACGTTACCACATGGGGGTAACATTCAAACAGAAGGCTGAGTCCAATTCAATTCATATAATAAAACATATGATAAATAATAAGTCAAGTCATAGCTCTAAATTATTCACATCACAATCATCAATCACATCACTACAATAACTCATCACTATGTCATGTAGGCAAATGAGATGCAACCCACTCGCGGGCATATGCATGAGGTACCTTTTCACAAACGTCGCTTAGCCCTTAAGGCCTCATCGTCACTTAGCCACATGGGCCTCAAAACGTCACTGGGTTTATGCATATGGGCATGAGACACTATGACATGCACCACTCACAAACACACAAATACACAGATACCCAAATCATAGTCAACTATGTGACCCGTCACTTACCAGTTTGCTCACAAGAAGCACAGCACCTGTCAATTCACAATTTACACACAACGTCACTTGGCCTTTTAGACCTTAACATCACTTAGCCTTTCGGGCCTTAAACGTCACTGGGTTTCATCGTCACTTATACATAAATATCATCAACTCAAACAATAGCCACTGAGGGCAAAAACGTCATTTACTAGCCACCAAGGGCATCATCGTCATTTACACATCATTATAAATAATAACAGCCACTAAGGGCAAAACAGTCATTTAAGTAGCCACTAAGGGCATCCTCGTCATTTACACCACATTATCAATAATATTGGCCACTAAGGGCAAAACGGTCATTTAACTAGCCACTAGGGGCATCATCGTCAAAATCATCATTTTTGACATTACTTCGTTAAAACCGTTGGCCGTACGCAAAAGAGGATTTTTAAAAACGCCCAAAACATCTATTTCATTGTCACGGCAAGGATCACCGGGAACAGCCACTTGGGGCGCCCCAGCACACTTCAGAAAATATAAGTTTTTATTTTTAAAAATGGAACACACAGATAGACAACTGAAAATGCTTCACAACGCTTTTTGAATCGTTTAAAACGGATATCCGAGTCAAAAGTTATGGCGAAAACAGTTTTCGAAAATATTTTGGATCATCCTGAAAACTGGCGCCCTGGGCGCCCAGCGCCCAGGCACCTGGCGCCCAGTAAGGCGCAAAACACCCACACGGGCGCTCAGCGCCCAGCGCTGGCACCCAGCGCCTCAGCGCAACACGCAACGCAACACACACGGGCGCCCAGCGCCTAGCGCCTTGGCGCAGCACAGGAACAGGCGCACACGGGCGCTCAGCGCCCAGCGCTACACACGCACACACGCGCACGGGCGCTCAGCGCCCAGCGCCCAGCGCAACACCCAGCAACACGCGCACAGCGCCCTTGGCGCCCAGCACAGGGCGCCTGGCGCCCAGAACTGTCCCAGCACCAGATTTTCACACAAATTTAGCATAAACATCATTTTTCTCAAATTGTTTCTTGACTCAATTTCAACACACACTACAACCATCATGGATACACATTTAAATCATCAAAATTATACACCACCCATTCGAATTCAACAACAATCCCAAGCACCACATAGCATCACGCATATATCTAAAATCAAAACATGAATTCGCAAGCATCAACATATAGTCACGCATATGGCAACAATCAAGAGATGAATTTCGCAAGCACTATAACAATCATACTTCACATCTAGGCTATCACTAACTTAGGATCCATCATAGAAATTATTATAGAAATCGATAGAACTCCCCTTACCTCGAATTAGAAGAATAGGATCTCTACAGATGATCACGAACGGAACCACGACAACCGGATCACGCCTCCTCTTTTCTCCTTGAAGCTTGCGATTCTTCTCTTCTCCCTCTCCCTCTCTACGACGCGCCTCTCTCTTGTTTTCTCTCTTCCTCCAATTTTCGCAAATGATAGCAAGGAAACCCTAACCCCTAAGGCGCCTTGCTACTTCGCATATGACTAGATTCATGGGCTTGGGCTTCTCACTTAAGCCCAAGTCCATCTACTTTGGTGCCTCCATCCTCTAATACCACCTACACATATTAATATAATTTCTAATAATTAAATTATAATCAATTTATTAATTTAAATTCCTAAATATTCAATTAAATAAAGTAACTAAATATTTAGGGTGTTACATCGGCCACAGGCATACCGTACTCATCCTTTTGAGTGGCCAAGTTCAGGTCTCAGTAATCGATACATACGCTCACCTGGATATTCTTTTTGATCACGGGGACTATGTTAGACAACCATTCTACGTACCTAGCAGTTCTTATGAACCCTACTTTCAGCAATCTCTCTACTACTGCCTTGATTTGGGCATCAACTTGGGATTGAACCTCCTCGGTGGTTACTTGTGGGGCTTGCAACCTTCATTAGTGGGAATCCTATGCTCTACCATTGCCCTATCGAGCCCTGCCATCTCATGGTAATCCCATGCAAAGCAGTCGCGGTATTCCTTTATCAAAGCTACCATCTGATCCCGTTGCTGTGGGAGCAACTTGCCACTGACTTTGGTCATCCTCAGTTCATCTTTACTCCCTAAGTTAACTTCCACCAAAGGGTCTTGAGCTTCAAATGTGGGTACCCTTCTCTAAATGGGTTTCATGTGAGGGGGTTCGGCCAACATCCCGTCCTCGGGGTTATCCGAAGTCCTCTGGCATGGCTGCTCTGGGAGTTCATCCTCTTCGTATACTGCACTGAACATAGCCTCTTTAATGCTGGATTCAATTTGGAATAGGTGCGGTCGATCCAGCAGGCTTTGTACTTGTGATGGGAGATTAATCATTACTCTCGATGTTAGGCTGTGGGTCGGCAAACAATTTGAGTTCAAAACCCTTCTTCGTCCAATCACACGATTCTATACCCCCTTCCTCATAGTTTACTTGAATGGCAATAGGGCTCATGTACGGGGAATAGAAAACAGCCTCAAACATCTTTACCTTGGCAGGGAACGGATTGGGATCGGCCTATACTATCTCCACTTTATCACCCACCCATATCATTAATCTCTGATGTAGAGTGGAGGGAACACATTCACTGGTGTGGATCCAATCTCTCCCCAGAATTACAGCATACGAAGGTTTTCCCTCAATACTCTGTTGAATAGTTTTCTCATTCAAGTGGGCTTTAATGTAGAAGGGTTTCCGTAGGTTTTTCGAATAGCATCCCTTCCGTGACTGGCCCCTCGAGCTCTGTCAAGGCAGCCTACTCGGCCTCCTCGGCAAAAACATCTCCCTCGAGGGCTCTTGGCTGGTCCTTATTTCCCCAGAATTCAGGTGGTAGTATTCCCACCATTTCTATGCCGGCAAGGAATTCTCCATCCTCTCCCTCCATTATGTCAACTAGGATTGACTCTTTTAGAGAGTTACCATCAAAATCTAGTGGGCCGAAGGGGTTCTCTTCTTCTCCCAAGAGATCATCTTCTGCAACCTCGGCCTCAGTCATTATCCGCTCGCCGGGAAGAGCACTGACTGGCTGAGGTCGTCCAGGGCTGTGAGGGCCATACAGACATTCTCTTACTGCCTCAGTGAGAGGGCTACCAATTGCGTCCACCATCCCTATCATTGTGTTAAGCTCTTCTTCTTTATTAGTGGATGTGTTAGGGCCAGTTGTGTCGGTGGCTCGTTGCTCCAGGGCTTTATCCTCGGCTGGTTTTGGGAAATCCTATTCTGGCATCGTGGCTACTGAGGCTGCAGGAATAGCCTGCGTATTCCCTTCCCTGGCTGAGGTGAGCATTTGCAATGTTTCCCTCATTCTGTGGAAGGCCCTTGCCCTCATCAGCCTCTTCTTCTGCGTGCGGGATTTGGAAGCAAGCTTGGGGGTTGATACTTCTGATACTACCTTCGTCATCCACTGGCCTTGTGGTACCTCCGAGGGTGGTCTCATAGTTTTAGTGGCTCTCAGCTCACGATCATTAAGTACTGTGATATCCACTGATGACGAGTCTTGTTCTATAGTGACCTGTGTTGCTCTCCATTCTCCCTTTGGGTGAGACTTCTCACCTGGGTTTGGTCGAGTGGCTTGGTCGATGGATTCATCGGCAAACCGACCGTGCCCCCCAGGCGGGAGTTGTTGGAGTCTTGACCTCAGATCCTTGGGTCAAGGTGCTTGCTTCTCAGGATTGAGCTTGGACAAATGAAATTCCTTGAGATCTTGGACAAGCTTCCCCAACATGGGAAGTGTAACGCCCCGAATAATTAATTAATTATTTAATTGAATTGTTTAGGAAATTAAGTTGTAAGAAAATATTAGAGTAAAAATATATTTTTGTATGTGGGCCTAATTGTTGGTGTCAGGAGTAGTAAAAATAAGGGGGTGTAAAGAAGGCCCATGAGGCCAAATCGCATAAGTGAATGAGAAAGCCCATAAGACCAAATAAAATATAAATAGGTGTTATTTTAGGGTTCGCTCACTTTAGAAGAAAAAAAAATAAGAATTGGGAGAGAAGAGCCAGGAGGGGGCGGCGAAGAGAGCTAGGGCAAGGCCAAAAAGAGCTTCGAATTCTTCAATCCAAGGTAAGGGTGGGGTTTTAACTCTATAATCTGGTCTATGAAGGGCTTTATGTAGGAAGGTTAGGGAACCCTAGGTGTTGTTAATTCTTGAGAACCCTAGTTGTAGGTATTGAACCCCAAATGTTGATGTTGAATCCTATTGATGATATTTGTTACCTATTGATAATGTATGAACATGTTTGTTGATGATTGGGAACCAAAAATCTGTCCTGGGCGCCATCTTGTTGATCGCAGGATTGCTGGGCGCCATGGGCGCCGAATGTGTTGCTGTGTTGTCCTGGCGCATGGGCGCCAAGGGCGCCAATGTCTGGCTGCCCGTTGCTGTTTCTGGCGCATGGGCGCTAATGTTGTGGCTGCCCTGTTGCTGTTGCTGTGTTGTTCTGGCGCATGGACGCCAAGGGCGCCAATGTCTGGCTGCCCGTTGTTGTTTCTGGCGCAGGGGCGCCACGGGCGCCAACGTTGTGGCTGCCCTGTTGCGGTTGCTGTGTTTTTCTGGCGCATGGGCGCCAATGTTGTGGCTGCCCCGATTGCTGCTGCTGTGTTGTTTTGGCGCATTGGCGCCAAGTGTGGCTGCCCTGTGTTGCTGTTGGGCGCTGTGGGCGCCAAGTGTGGCTTCCCTGTGTTGCTGTTGGGCGCTGTGGGCGCCAAGGGCGCCAAGTGTGGGTGCCCTGTGTTGCTGTTGGGCGCTGTGGGCTCCAAGGGCGCCAAGTGTGGCTGCCCTGTGTTGCTGTTGGGCGCTGTGGCCGCCAAGGGCGCCAAGTGTGGCTGCCCAAGGGTGAGCTCTATGGTTGTTGCTTGAAACGATTTGTTGCTGTTGGATATACATTTAAGCCACGGTTGCTAAATTGTTGATAGGTTGCTAGATTGTTGATAAGTGGCTAAATTGTTGATGAGTTGCTAACTTGTGGATAAGTTGCTAAGTTGTTGAATTGTTGTTGATGAGTTATTAACCGTTGGTTGAACTGTTGAAAATGTTGCACCTAGTTGGATTTGCCTCTATTTATTGGCAGGTGTTCTGTTGTAGGCCTATGGCCAACGTTGAGATCCCGTTGTTGTTGTGCTGTTACGTAGCTATTGTTATTGACTGCCTGAGTATTCATCATCGCGTCGCATGCATGGCATTACACGTTGGCCTGGACTGGCAAATTACGTTGAAAGATTATGTTGTTGATGCCTCTATTTATTGGCAGATTTTTACGTTTGGAGTTCTGCTCCGATGGTACCACATGCATATGCATAGTATCGATTCGTATTCATGTTGCATCCTTAAATGATTATGTTGATGATTTGTGATTGATCAAAGTTGTTTGTTGGCTGAGAAGTGGTTAATTTAGATCCCCTGATTCTAATATATTGTTTTTCATGGGCTCTATTATATGGTTGGATATCTCACCCCTTCTGTTTGAATGTTACCCTTCCATTGGTAACGTGCAGGTAATCACGAATGAAGGCTACTTACCTTCGTTTGATCGAGTCGGTGTTGTCGCTCTGATACGTAACACTCGGGGGGATGAACACATGATTTCATTAGTGTTTGCTATGTTATTTTGTTGTTGGAACTTTAAGTTGTTAATTGCCGTTTTTGAGCTGTCTTTAGTTGGTTAAAGACGCCACGTTTATTTGAATTGATTTTGTTGCGAATCCGCTGCGTAGTAATGAAGATGATTTACTTTTAAAAGACTAAAAGGTTGTTTATCGGTTCATCCAAAAGTAAGTGTTATGTATCCGTTTTCGCAGGCGAATTAACCTGTGTGTTGTTTTTGCGAAGAGAGTGTGGCACTCCATTTGTTTGTTGGAAATTTTTATAAACTCTGATTTTCGCATTATTTTACCGGGTAGAAATGGGGTGTTACAGGAAGTCTCCTCTGAGGTTCCTTGCGCTGACTTGGCTCCCCTACCGGCAGTCTGTCTTGCAAGAGAGCTACATACTTAGCCACAGTGGATCCCAGGAGGTCCCAACCGGTCAAAGGCCGATACTCTTCTTCCTAGGGGAATCTTATATTTGGGGACCCACATATACTTATTTTTTCTCTTCCCCCGATCGCTCCCCGAGAAGGAAACCATGTAGGTGTTCATGTTGGGAAAATGGTCAGTGTCAACAGTCATCTCTGGCACCCCTTTGTCGGCCATCTTAAACCTCCCCTTCCTAATAGCTTCTTGAATGGCTCACTAGAAGATGATACAATTGGAGGTGGCATGATTGAATGAATTGTGCCATTTGCAGTACTTCTACACCTTTATCTCTTCGGGCGGAGGTCTCTTGTGGCCATCGAGGAGCTTGATTTGCTTATCTTTTAGCAGGTAGTGAAAAATATGGTCCACTTAAGATATATCAAAGGAGTACTCGACATGTTTTCCACGTCGTCCTTCTCCTTCCCCTTGGCAGGCTTAGAAGCAAGACATAGGTAAGTCTTCCTTTTGACTATATCGGCCACCATGATGTCTGTCGCGTAATCGGCTGACTCATCATAGTCAGAATCTTCTCAATGTCAACTACTGACACAAACTGAGGTCCTCGACCCCTGGTGGCCTTCTTCCTCTCTTTCTCCTGTATGTTTTGTTCAATTTGGATAGCCCTGGAGGCCAGGCCACTAAGCTCACTACAAGCTTGTCCCACGAGCTTTTCCTTCAATTGAGGGTGCATTCCAGAGATAGCCATGGAAGTGAGTTGTGATTCTGGAAAAAGGCACTGAGAATTTTTTTTCCATCTTTCTGAATCTTCCAATGAAGTCTGTCACAACCTCGTCTACCTTCTGCCTTAAATTCATGAGATTGGTTGCGGTGACTTCGGGCTGTGGCCAATAAAACCTGTCATGGAAGCACCTTTCCATGTCTGCCCAGGTCTGAATAGAATCAGGTGGGAGTGAAGAGTACCATGAGAAAGCAGTCCCTTTTAAGGACAAGGGAAACAACTCACTAGTGCAAAAAAGGGATTTAAAGTCAGGCGAAAAGGGGATTTAAAGTCAGGCGCCCGCTTGATTTTTATTAAGTCGACTTTGTATGTCAGGAGTTTTAAAGTCAAGCGATAGCTTGACTTCGTAAGTCTGTTTTAAAGTCAAGCATTAAATTCGCCTGACTTCGTAAGTCTGTTTTAAAGTCAAGCATTTGTTTCGCCTGACTTCGTAAGTATGTTTTAAAGTCAAGCCTTTGTTTCGCATGACTTCGTAAGTATGTTTTAAAGTCAAGCATTTATTTTGCCTGACTTCGTAAGTCTGTTTTGAAGTCAGGCTTTAGTTCCGCCTGACATTAAAAGTTCATTTTTTAAAAAAAAAAGAATTATTTGGTAGCTAAGGTCTGAACAACAGAATTCAAATTCTTTCACAAAAATTAGTACAACTACCAACATATACATGAACAAAACTCCATATCCTTTGTATAATCCTTGTTAATGATAATATACAAGTTCTTTAACAAAAATTAATACAACTACCAACATATACAAAGCCTACTGATAAATAAAATTTGCTAATGATAATAAGCCTACATTCTCACAATTAATTCAACTTGTTCCATGTCTTTTAAACGCTTGGTAGCTCCACCAATTGGTAATGTGCTGCTATCAAGTATGCTTTTGACATCTCCAAGAACCTCGCCATCGTCCTCAAAACTCAGATCCGAAATCTTCCAAGAACCTCGCCACTGTCCTCCGCCTCATCTCCTTCGGATCCATCTCCTCGCATCCCATTGCCACCGCCTCAGCTCCTTAGAATAGCTGCTCACCTTACAGCTCCACTAAGTCCAAAGGAGATCATCCAAACAATTGTTGAAGTATTCAGACTAGTTAAACAGAAAGAAAAATATTGTCAAAGGGAGAACCAGAACTTAAAAACCTCAACCAGAAATCTATGAACTAAATGAAAATAATATTAACAAAGAATCTTTTGACATG
This sequence comes from Astragalus membranaceus, assembly GCA_039519185.1. Classification (NCBI taxonomy): domain Eukaryota; kingdom Viridiplantae; phylum Streptophyta; class Magnoliopsida; order Fabales; family Fabaceae; genus Astragalus; species Astragalus membranaceus. The sequence continues at coordinate 138,855,509 of CM076848.1, read as the reverse complement.
TAAGTGGGATAAGCATAATGACTAGATACACATTGAGCTCTCTACCTCCAAGAACCTCACAATACTTTCATGTTGTATTATTGAGGTCGACATGCATGTTTCTTGAAGGCAACACAAAAGGTATGATTTGTCTGATAAAGTTATCAAGTGACTCACTCAACAGATAAATAAGTTCTCATTGTTATTATTAACATTGACATGAGAATTGCCATCAAAGCAACCTTTCAACATTTATTTGTTTATTCTTATAACTACTATAATAAGTATAACAGTAGCTAATAATCAAATAGTAAGGAAGACTATTGTTCTCATTTTTTCTCAATTGTCCTCATCAAGCAGTTAAATAATAGTGCAAGGAAATTTTCATCAAAACAAATAAATGCAACATTGATATACCTATACCTCCGCGGTCTGCAATCTAGGCGGTTTCCAATTCACAATTTCAACCTGTTCTGAAAACAAGAAGTCAAAAATTAAGGACAGGGGATAAAAGAATTAAAATACCAAGGAACCAGTGATAAGAAGGTATTAAAGGATAAGCTATATCAATTACAGGTTGCTTAAGGTCTGCATTTTACAAAACGATAAAAAAGTACGCATGCATGTTTGGCCTTTACTTTGCTAGTCAGTTTTAACAAATATTTTCATTCATAGTTTTACTGAGCTGCTACACTAATATTTTATGACCTTATGGATATATTAATGTTGTTTTCCCTGTCTAAAAGACACTTTACGTACATTAAAGTCAATGCATGGTGGACATGACACTTTAAATATTCAAAAGCCATAGTGAGGAAAATTTCTTAAACCAGAAATACAAATGCATTTTTGCTAGGGATGATCAGATGAAACAAAATGATGAATAGAAACTTACTGTTCCCAGCACATCACTAACATCAACTGATGCAAACTCACATGAAAGTGCAGGAAAACTACAAGACAAATTGAAGCCATTAGCCAAAATAGAAACGGAGAGCTTATAAAAGGCATGAAATTGATTGAACATACGCAAAATACTATTGCTAGCTAAGCTACATGAATTGAAACTCTTAAGACAAAAGTCATGAGATATGAGAGCTAAAATTATTGCATTGGCAATCCTGGATTGCAAGTCAATTTCACAAATGATTATAATACATAAAAAAAAATCAACTCTACGGTGTCTCAAAACATCCACCCACTCTAGTTGAAAACAAGCTTGAAAGGAAGAAAGAAAGAAAAAACTGAATTAACATCAGAACTCTTGTCAATAATCACGGATGTGGAGGTGCTGACAGAAAAATAATCATTGAGTTCTTGCAACAAGCTTGCATGATATATATATCCAAATGAAATTTGACAACTAATTCTAGGATAGACGTTGCGAAGAACTAAATTGAGACATAAAGAATATTTATCAAACCAGAGCACATGCATAAGTAATACCTTAAAGGGTTAACATATTATAAACATACAATAGAAGTGTGATTAAAGCTACTGACCATTCCAAATAAAAATATCATGGCGAGAGCTGCTACTATGGATAACGATGCCTCAGTTAAATCTCTTGGGATTTTTCTGTTGAAAGACAACGAGTAGGGTAAGAGATAATTTCACACATGTACATTCACAAATCTACCTTTATTACATACTAAATTTGATTACTCTCCCTTGAGTGACTTAGTTTCTTATTCTATTCTCCAATAAAGAATGAGATAAACCATTAATTCTTAACTTTCTCTTTTATCCCATATTGGTGCTTAATTTCTCCAAAAGCGGTCTGCAATCTAGGCGGTACTACATAAGTTAAAACTAGCAAGCTCACGAGATTCCAAAGGGTTAAGCACCTCGTTAGGAAGACGAGCATAGTATACAGGGCCCCTTCCAGTAACAGCTTCAAGCAGGAGGACACCGAAGCTGTATACGTCACTCTTCTCATTTAACAAACCACTGTTAGCATATTCTGGAGCCACATAACTGCAATCCACAACAAAAGTAAGTTACCGATAGTATAAATCCTAATAAAACTAGTAGTTATGTGACTTTCTCCTGAATCCAAAAGTTTGGCCAAACCAAAATTAGAAACTTTTGCATTGAACTCATTATCGATCAATATGTTGCTAGACTTTATATCACGATGAATGACTTTTGGTTCTATTGCTTCATGTAAGTAAGCAAGCCTGCCACCAATCACAGTAAAATCGGGAGATTAATCAGTAGGATTAGGTCGCATGTTGAAATTTCCAGAAAAGCAAATCTGATTACTTGTTAATCTATAGCATAATATTATGAAGAAACAAAAATAATCCAACAATAACATTTGTGATAGATTTTGACATGCACAAAATACTAAAAGTAACAACATTTATAAGTGAAGGAACATGAAAATATTTTGGGATAAAAAGAAAATCATAGACAAAGGATGTATGATAATTAATAATTATACTGAGCAATTTGGGACCAGACAATACATGGTTCATATTTCTAAGTTACGAGCTGAACTTACGCTTTGGTTGTGCCAAGTATAACTTTCATGCGGGCCTCCCATGTAACCATTGTTCTAAGTTACCATTGTTCACATATTCATATACTAGCATCCGGAATATCAATTGCAAAGTAGATTCATTATAAAAAAGAAGAAACATAACATACAAATAAATTCTATACAATTTTGGACCAAGTATAGAATATGACTCTCACAAACCAGAGTTAATGCTATTATTGAAAACGATTGAGAAATAGACAGGTAAGAGCGCAACTACAACAAAATATGGCCCAGATACCTGTGGACGCCTTCTACACAATATCCAAGCAAGAGAACAAGATGCTTATGTTTAACATGGCCTATGGCCTCCACTTCAACCCTGAATTCTCTCTCTTCTTGTCCCCTATGAACTCAATGTGGAACACAGTTACTTATCAAGATTAAAAATAAGTCATTGTACACAAATAGAGTCTAAAAGTGCCAGAGGAAAATATTAAAAGGGTACGCATACGCCAATGATAATATAAAATATCCTTACAAGTTGTTAAGAAGTTTCTTCACTGCCACCTCGGCTCCATTGATCAGTGTTCCCTTTATTTTCGTTTCTATTCTTATTTTTTTCTTTATAAGAGTTTTTAGGAAGTTAATTCACATATATGTAAGCTTTTGTTATTATGAAAGGAAAAAAATCCAAACTCAATAAACCCAAATGACAAAAAGATAAGAAAAGGGTCAAATGCACATATTTTTACTGCCATTCGCGTGTTGTGTAATTTCCACAGAAACCAAGCAACATCTTTAAGATCTGGGCAGATTTCTGGACAAAATAATGAAGGAAAGTATCCATTCTAGAATCCATAGCACGCCAAACAAGGAATATGATCTACAAAAATCAAAATCTAAAACAATAATGACAATAATAATATATAATCATAATCACAATCAATAATCGGTAAAAAAAATAATAACAAGAGGGCAGTTGTAACACCCCCTTTCTACCAGGAAAATTTTTGACAAAAATCAGAGTTTTCAAAAATGTTTTTCGCTACACCCACAAGGGATGCCACATTTACACCAATAACATCACACGTCAGTAAATAAAATTCACCATTAAATAGTAAGATACTTAACAGTAACTCCATCACCATGCAGCGGAATAAAAATAAAGGTTCAACAATTAATCCATAACATCACCATAAAACTACAGAAATTAAATAATAAAGACAGTTGACAAAAACTAGCATTCATCCCCCCGAGTGCTACGTATCAGAGCGACGACACTGACTCAACTAGCGAAGGTAGACATGCCTTCACTCGCAATCACCTGCACGTTACCAACATAGGGGTAACATTCAAACAGAAGGGGTAGGATATCTAACATTATAATAGCATATATGATAGGCAATATGCTAGAGTTACGACAACTATATCCACCACCTCACAACAACATCAAAATGGCAAACACCAATAGACATCACCAGCATCATGAGTAAATGAATGAGATGCAACCCACACCAACGGGTATATGCATGTGGTACCAATCATCACCAATAAAGTAGCCAATAAGGGCATCATCACCTATATGAGCATCACCATCATCACCTATAGCTCCAAGGCCGAAGCCATCATCACCAAAATAATGCATATGCAATATATGCGACACCATGTGTTGAACCAAGAGCAAACACTCCTTGTTTTGTATGATAACAAATTACATCTTATCTACTAATGGTTCAAGTTGAAAAAAGTGCAGGACAAAAATTAAAGAGGAGAAGACACTAAAGTGGAGTAGCTTGGAGAAGAAGCAAACTCAAGACCTAAATTGTTTATAAGCTTTCTTTAGGACACTGTGTAAGGTCCTATCACTGAAGGTCTATGACTTTTAGTAGCTGAGAGATGAGTTTTTCAAAACATGCATGGTGCATCAAAATAGTTTTGAAAAATATTTTATAAAATTGCATGCATGCATAAGGTGGCAACAAAAACCCTAAAACTATTTTTTGTTGAAAGATTAAAACCCTAAAAATAGTTTTGTTGAAGGCTTGAAATCAAAATCCTATTCTTTTACAAAGATAATAGATTATGGTTATAGATTAGGTTCCTGAATGTTTCAGAGCACATAATCGATTACTCTCCTATTTTAACTAAAACAAATAATCGATTATCAAGCCAAGAATTGTTTCCTTTTTTACAACAATAAATCGATTAGAGCCTCATTTGTACTATATATCATAATCGATTAGTGGCTTGCCTTACTTTCCTTTTTTACAACCATAATCGATTATAGCTTCAAATAACCATATATCATAATCGATTAGTGGCTGCCTTCCTTTCTTGACAACAATAATCGATTACTCCTCTGAAATAAATTCAGGAGCATAATCGATTATATCATCATTTAACCAAGTAATATAATCGATTATGAAGCCATCCTTTTGACAACAATAATCGATTATGTGCCTATTTGAACTAATATCAGTAATCGATTATCAAGCTTTCAAAATGTTCCCTTATACATCTATAATCGATTATGCACTTGAAAAACATAAAGGCCATAATCGATTATATCAAGCATTAAATGTGTTTTCCATTTTTCATATTTTTCTAAGCCTATAAATAGGGAAGTGTGTTTCACATTTCAAACACACCACTTTTTACAAATTACTATACGTCTCACATACACTTTCTAGATTTGAGAAAATAAGCTTTTCATTGTCATATATTTTATAAAGCTTTTCTATTTTCCAAATCACTCATCTCTCTAAGTTGCTATACTGTCATACTGCCCGAAGTGATTGGATCATAGATCTCAAAGTTGTATTCGTTATTTTAAGTGGGGTCACTCTGAAATCCGGGGAAGTTTTCTTGGGTCTCTCAATCAGGAGATTGAGTTGGTTTGAAATCCTGGGAAGTTTTCATGGGTCTCTCAATCAGGAGATTGAGTTGGTTTGAATTCCTGGGAGGTGATCTTGGGTCTTTCAATCAAGGAAGATTGAAGTGGTAGTGAAATCCTGGGAGGTGCTCTTGGGTCGTTCAATCAGGAGATTGAAGCGGTGTTGAAATCCTTAGCTAGGTGCTCGGGTTCTCAGTTCGGGGGAATTGAGATTTTCTATTTTGAAGTTGCCTGTTTGTAAACAATTCTTCAATATAGTGGTTGTTATCAAGTCCAAAGGTTGCAAAGCCGGAGGCCGAGGACGTAGGGCTTTTATCCCGAACCTCGCTAAATTCCTGGTGTATCTCTATCCCTATCTCTTTACATTTCTTATTGTTTATATCTGTCCATATTATTATACTGCTGTGATCTATTTATAGCTATACTACTCAGATCTGTTTATAATCATACTCTTCATACTATTTAAGATCTGTTTATAGCTATACTATTTAGATTTGTTTATAATATCACTCAGTGGATTTATTGTAAAACTATATCCCTACTCTGATCTGAATCTGCTAATCTGGTTATAGTTATACTCACTGTACTACAGATCTGTTTATCTATCATCTTCTCTATCACTACTGTAGATCTGCTATATTCAATATCATTGCATTACTTATAAAACAACCTTATTGTGAATATTGAATATAGAGTAATATCTCATTGTGCCTGATCTGCCTGCTTGCATATATCTGATAAGTTCAAATCTCTTTTTCCGCATTTGATTTAAACAAACTTATCATTTATTTTGAAAAGAATCCAAGATTCACACATAACCTTATTTGTAACACCCTAAAATATTTAATTAATTTATTTAATTAAGTATTTAGGAATTTATTTAATTTACTGGGTATAATTGAATTAATTAGAATTTATAGTAATATGTGTAGGAAATATTAGAGGGTGGAGGTGCCAAACTAAATGGACTTGGTTAACGGGGTGATCAAAATTAACATATGAATCGTTGGCATCGTTATTCTCAAAGATATTCATTTTAGATCTGCATTTGCGGGAATAGAAAGAAATGAACAAGCAAAAATAGAAACACAAGATGGAGACGTATGATAATGAAAAGCAAATTTATTCATTTGAGAATCCAAAACAACATTTTATTGATAGATGATATTTGAAGGAAAAACATGCATGCCCTTATGAAATATCCTAAGGCCTTGGGCAGAGCCAAAGAATTTGCATTACAAAATCATTACTTTGGAATGAAAATAACAGGGAAATCAATGATCTTCCAATTATCAAGCTCTTCCTCTGCAGCAATGCGACGCACCGAGTCCGCGCCTTTGTCTTCCACAACTGATTCTTCCTCGATGACGGCCACCTGATTGGGGTCCAGCATACCCGCGCTCCTGAAGCTCTGGGAGAGATCATAGATAGGAACCTTCTTCAAGCTTGGTTCCCGCCCCTGAAGCTTAGCTACCCTCCTTTCTCGCTTTTCCTCGGCCATTCTCTTCTTATCAGCTTGAGTGGGCCGATATCCTAACCCACGCCTATCCTTGTACTCTTGCAGCTGAACCGGCGTCAGAACTCCTTGCTCGGACTTTCCCAACCCTTTTTCGATCTGGTAACCATTTTGCAGCATGACTTTGGCTACCATAATAGCAGCGTTAGATATCTTTGGTACGGGCAACGGGGCTTCTTCCCCCACAAAAGCAGCATTTGCAATTTCTAGTGATTGAAAGGCAGATTCAAGCGACTCTTCTGCAGCCTCAATGTATTGAGAAGGATGGGGCTTGCTAACGATGAACTCTTCTTCTCCAAAAACGACTATCAGCCTGTCGTTGACTACAAACTTAAGCCTTTGGTGGAGGGATGAAGGAACAGCACCGGCGGGATGAATCCAAGGTCTCCCCAGGAGACAACTGTAGGATGATGCGATGTCCATGATCTGAAAATTCACATAAAATACTTCTGGCCCTATCTGCATCTGGAACTCCATTTCTCCCATAACCTCCTTCTTGGATCCGTCAAATGCCCTAACTAGTGTTGAGCTAGGCTTCATATATGAACAGTCTACATTTAATCTGCTCATAGTAGATTTGGGCATGACATTCAAAGAGGATCCATTGTAAATGAGGACCCTGGAGAGTGTATATTCACCACATCTAACTGAAATGTGAAGTGACTGATTATGCCCCTTTCCCTCAGGGTGAGCTCATCATCGGTAAAAGTAATATAATTGGATGCAACAATATTCCCTACAATGCCATCGAGCTGGTCAACAGTGATGTTCTGAGCTACATGGGCTTCATTCAATACTTTCATTAGGGCTGCACGGTGACCCTCAGAATTGAGCAGTAGGGACATGATAGAGATCTTTGCAGGAGTGTGGTGCAGCTGGTCCACCACTTTGTAATCACTCTGACGCATGATCTTCAGAAATTCAGCGGCTTCTTGTTCTGACACTTTCCTACTTTCCTTGGGTTCTTGCGTTTTGCCTTTGCGAATTCTTTCCTCCTCCTCCTTTGAGGGACCTTCTTTCAGGACTTCAGGGACATAAACACGTCCGCTTCTAGTGACTCCGCTGCTTCCCGCAATGTTGGTGATATCGGGAACAACCTGAGGCGTCTGAGTTGGAACTGACGCCCCATAGCTCCATGGAACAGCATTGTTCGTTTGATGAGGAGCTGGGACAGGAATCACAATGGTCTTAAGTCTCTCCTCGATCGGCTTTCGGCTATACGGGACCTCAATGGGTTTCTGAACATTTATATTCCTATTTGATTGGAAAGTCAGTACATCCTCCTCTTTCTCTTGCACACCTATTTGGATTACATGACGATCCAATAGGTCCTGCAAAACTGTCCTGAAAGCCTCACATGCCCCATCACAATTAACATCAACACAGACTTCTCTCTGAGTACATCCTCTCTCAATGACCCCGAACTTGCATAGCTTTGCATGAATGACCTCTAAGGGTGTTTGGATACACTCCACAGTTCTGATTAAGGATTGACTTCCCGTATCATGGATGGCATTGGTTGCATGTTTCTGATGACCAGGCAGCGGATTAGTTGTGATACTCGGGTCTTCTTGTTTGAAGGTTATCCCTTTGACATCAATAAGATCTTGCACTACAATTTTGAATGCCTTGCAGTCCTCAACAGCGTGTCCTACTGCCCCTTCATGAAATGCACAGGTAACATTGGGATTGTAGCCTCGGAAGTAGGGTGGTTGAACTGGTCTCATGGGTCTGGTATTGATGAGTTTGTTTGTAAAAGATAGTTGAATAGGTCAGTATAGGACATGGGGATGGGATCAAAGGTGGTCTGTTTTTTGTCTGGGTAGCTTTTGTGGTAGTTATTTTGTGGTGGAAGGGTTGGTCGTGTTTGAGTGGGGACAGGGATGTTTTGTGGTTGATAAGGTGGGCTTATGGTGATGGCGTTGGTCTCTCCTTCTTTCTTCTTTGAAAATCCGGAAAATGGCTTTTTCTGGGTGGTTATACCTGTGGAACCATGGGCAATCTTGCCGCTTCTCATCCCGTTTTCTAGTCTTTCACCGATGATTACCATGTCTGAGAAATTGGAAGACACGCTACCAATCAACCGATTGTAGTATAACGGCGGCAGGGTTTCCATAAACATGAAGACTAATTCTTTTTCTAACAAAGGGGGCGTTACTTGTGCAGCCAAAGCCCTCCATCGCTGGGCATACTCTTTGAATGACTCATTATCTCTTTTTGCCAGACTCTGCAATTGTGTTCTGTCTGGCGCCATATCTGTATTGTACTGGTACTATCTGAGGAAAGCATAAGCCAAGTCCTTCCAACAATGGATATGGGATGGCTCTAGCTGCATGTACCAGTTGAGAGATGCTCCCGCAAGGCTCTCTTGGAAGTAATGGATCAACAACTTGTCATCATGAGAATGTGCAGCCATTTTTCTACAGTACATGGTCAGATGGCTTTTAGGGCAAGTCACGCCTCGGTACTTGTCAAAGTCGGGCACTTTGAATTTAGGAGGTAAAACCACATCAGGGATGAGACACAGATCACGAGCTTCTCTTGCTCTAGAGCCTGACCCTTCAATCATCCTTAAGCGTTCCTCTAACATATGATACCTGTCTCTAGCTTGAGGTGCTTCAGCAGGGTAGTTCTGAGGAAAACCATTCACACCATAGTGAGGATTACTCATCGACACTACGGCTGGGTTCGCGTGTGGGTCACGTGAGTGAGTGATATTCCCAGGAATTGGTACCTGAATTGGGGGATAGACCGTTACTGGTGAATGATAGTCGAACGGAGTTCCCGGCGGAATAGGAATCTGAATTTGGCCCTGAGGCGCTCCCGTTCCTCCACTGTTTGTGGCTGAGATGGGTCGGACTTGTTCTGCAACACTAAGGAAATTACTTCCTGCATTAGCCTCGGCTCCCGGAGGTGTGTATCCGGATGGGAGTCCCCAAGGCATCCCATGCGTAACTGGTTGGCCCTGGTTATTGGTTCCTGAAGTATGAGCAAAGGTGTTAGTCTCGAGACTCGGAGGGGGAAGAGTGACAGCAACTCCGGTAGTGACGGCGAGATTTTCAGCGGCAGTTCCGTTCCTCAAAGCTTGTAGTATGCCCATCATTTCCGTCATCTGTGCTTCCATTGCCCCGATTTTCGTTCTCAACTCCCGATTCTCTTGAGCCAATTGCTCTGTATTGGGAACCTCAGCAGAGGTGTTACCCTGGTCTGATTCCCCACTTCCTAAGTCTTCAATAACAGGACGGCCCCGGTCATTCTGGTTAGTTGCCATGAGCCTTGCTTGTAGACGAGTCAGGTATCGATGTTGGCGAACCAGCTTGCCTTTTTCTATTGAGGGAATACACTTTATGAGCACGAGAATTAAATAAACGAATGCAGATGCAATGCAATATGCATGATTTTATGTTTGTTTGGGTGGCGGGAATCGCGGTGTAATTCGTCTTGTCATAGGCGTGTAGGTCTAAAGCTCTAATATTTTATTTTTATATTTTTTTTTATTTCATTTTTTGCTATTATTTTTTGCAACGAAGTTGAAAACAATAGGCAAAACGAACACACTTTATTCAAAAGGAAAGAATACTTCAAACTCGAGGGAAAAGCAAAGTACAATATTCTGAGGACAAAGTACAATATCCAAAGAAAATTACAACTTTTTAGAGAAAATTACAATTTCCTAAGAATTATTGCAATGATCTAAAGTGAACTTCAGAGGCATATAGCCTTCAATTTCTCCTTCCTCTTTCTCTTCTTGCTTTCGGCTGCCCCCTTGGCCTTCTCCATGAGTTCTTCTGTCAGGATCTTGCAATACTCGACAAACTCACGCACCTTGGCCGGAGTGTTGCAAGGGTTCATTTCTGCTTCAGCTCTTCTTAGCTTCTTGGGAACATTTCTCACAGCTTGATTAGCTAGCCCTGCTAGCTTTGAAAATTTGCTCTTCCAAAGCCGAATCTCATCCCTTAGCTCCTTGATGACTTCTTGGTCTTCTATTCGGCCAATTAATGCCATGAAGCGTTCCTCCCAGTACTGGCTTTTTGCTTGTACTTGCCCATAAGATTCCCTTAGGTATTGGAGATTCCTCTTCAATTCATCTGACCTTCCTTGTTCAAACTCCAAAGCTTGTTGATATTCTTTCAAGATCCCTATGATAGACTCTCTATCTTGCCTGATGTTTTCCACTTGGTTCTCCATTTCAAACTCCATCCTTTGGAATTCCTCTTTTGACTTAGCTAGCGCCTCTCTAACCATTTTCTCATCCCTCCTTGACTTGGCATATGATTTCTTCCATTCCCTTGCTTCCGCCATAGCCTCATTCATCTTTGAGGCGCACCTCTTTACTTCTTCTTTAGCTCCCCCCAAATGTTTCTGAATTCCCCTCTTGCTCTCTTCTTCTATTTCAAGCTTCCTATTGGTTGCTTCAATAGCGGCAGCTTGAAGAGCATTTTCATTTTCTAGCTTCCGCTTGTCTTGCATCACCTTTCCCAATCTGTTTTGCAAAGCCCTTTTCTCTTCTTCTGCTTTCGATAAGGCCAACTTAATCTCTTCTAGTTCTTCAATTAGGGGAACGTGGGGTTCTGGTATTTTCTCTTCGAGTGATGGCATTCCTTGGTTGGATGATCGAGTTTCCTTAATCCTTTTTTCAAGCCATTGAGTGAAGGATATAGTAGTGGTCCTTTTAGATAACTCTCCCTTGTTTTTCCGCACCACGGTTTCCCAAGCTTGCAAGACTCGCCGGAGTAAGTCCTCGTCTTTAGGGATCCCCTCATGGAGGTAAAAACGGAACAACATAGCTTCGGAGGGTGAGTCCCGCATAGGGTACCCGAGTTGTCTCAAGGTCAAAGACGGGTTGTAATTGATGCATCCCTGTGTTCCCATGAGAGGAACGTTCTGGAAACTACCACATTGGAATATCACTGAGGGTCTATCTTCCCAAAACTTGTGCAAGTACCACGGAATATGAAGAGCATCAAGGTTCTTGAGAGTATCCTTCCACTCTTGAGGGCTCATAGTCTTCGGATTGCAACCCAAGGTGTAGGAAAGCAGGTCCCCAACCTCACTTTTGTTAATGCACACATGACTGATCAACCAAGCGTATAGTACAGGGAAGGAACAACACATCTTATCCTTTCGGAACTCATGATGGCGGGTGAAGGCACGATAGGTCTCGGCGAGAATAGCGGGAACCGGGTTGATGAGACTTTTTGCACTCTTGAAAGCTAGGAACACACCAACAGCGGTTTCATCTATATGTTTCTCACTCTGAGGGAAAAGAACAATGCCGAAGATGGTCAAAGCTAGTACTCGCTTGAAAGAAACCCAATCATTTGATGCTACATAACTAGTCATCAAACTCTCAAAGTACTCCTGAGGAAACCCAAATATCTTGTTACGCTTAACTTTGTGGGACCGTACTTCTTCTACACTGATTTGTAACAAGGAAGCAAACTTCTCATCTGAATAATACTGCCTTTGATACTGGTAAGGTCTAGCCTCTGAGCGATCAAAACCCAGAATCTTCTCATACTCCTCTAGGGTAGGTGCCATTTGGAAGTTCTTGAAAAGAAAACATCTAATCTCAGAGTCGTAGAACCAACATAGGGCGGCGATGGCGCTCTCTTGTACTTCTAACTGTAATAACTTGCGGAGGTTCCCATAAGTCTTGTCGAAGGACCGAAGCTCAATAGGACCTAATAGGGAAACATACTCCTTCAAACTAGTTACATCAATCTTCTTTACAATGGGGAACCTCGAGTTGAATGCGGTTTTGCCTATGGATTCCATGTTGCTTCTTACACACCTATGACAAGGTTCGATGTTATGTTGCGATCTCCGGCAAACAAACTTTAATGCATGAAGAATGCAAATGATGAAAGTTTTTGTTTCAAGCTTTTGTTAGATGCAAATGCAATGGTGTGAAACGATGTGAATGCGAAATGATGTGGATGTGAAATGATGTGTCATTTACATAAAAAAGAGGGTAAGAAACTAAGGACGTTATTTTCTACGATTTTTGAAATAGAGTTTAAGAAAAAGGAATGCCTAAACTAGTGCAACAAACAAAGGCGTGCCCCCGTGTCCTACAAAGGGTGGGAATCCTAGGGTCTAAAGTCGACGAAAGGGTAATCCTCCCATGTAGGTTCTAATCACTTCCTTACAATGGCAACCAAGAGCTAAAGTCTCTCTCATGATGGCACCCACAATCGTAGAAAGCTACCGAGTTTGAGGTATCATGACAAAGCGCACTCTTGGGTGGAACTTTCATGAGAGCCATACAGACAAAGGTCTACGAATGGCAGTCACTACTCGTTCCCACTCTCCTAGGTTTTTGTTCAGACCTTGGGTTTTAGGCCCCACTCAATGCTCACAAGTATAGGATGTGAAGTGTGTGTCGAGGGCACAGCACCTAGGAATAACTACCCTTCCCCACCTGCAAATGAAAATCCAGAGCAGTCCAGACAAATAGCATGTTGTTTATCCTAGGGTTCAATATCGATCCAATATAAACTAATCTAGGGTGCCAATAACAATGCACTACTTACCTCAAGAAAGGGAGCAAAGGAGAAGGGGACATGATAAGAAAGGGGAAGAAATGCATGAAGGAACTAAGCAAAGAAGTAACTATCTATTCAAATCAATCATATAAACCACACATTTAATTAATTAGGCTTGACACACTTTAGAAAAAATGTTTTCTTAGTGTCCCCAGTGAAGTCGCCAGCTGTTGCGCCCGAAAAAGCCCCCGAGGGAGAACCTTCCTCGTTCACAACTTTTCTAAAAAAAAACAATGAAGCCGCCACCAATACTTATTTAAGGAAAAGTATTAGAAAAACCTTTTTAGAAAGCGATTGGCCTTTGAAAACTGAGAGTTTTGGGTTCGGGAATCGGTTACGCGCGGGGAAGGTATTAGCACCTCACACGTCCTCTCTACTGAGAGGGAACCTTTCTTTAAATGTGTGGTTTTAAGTGTTGATTTGAAAAATATCTAATTTGCCTCTTTATTTCTTATTGAAAATGAATTAAAGAACTTAATAAAATTTTTTATTTTTAGAGAGAAAGGAAAAAAAAAAGGGGGGTTTTAGAAAGAAGTGCTTGACGGGACATGGCCCGCTCCTACGTATCTCCCGGTGCGATGGAGAATTCAAAGCTACGTAGTTCTTGTTCGTCCTGAAAAAGGTTTTTGTTTTTTATCTTGTGAAATTTTGAAAATCAAGCTTTCATGATGATCAATTGAGCAAGGGCTCCAAGTGATCACCACTAGCACTTCATTGTTAATAATCATGCAAGCAAAGGCTTCGCAAGACTACTAACAAAGTTTTTGATTTAGTGAAAATCTTTAGGAAAATTAGGCATTCATGATGATCAATTGAGCAAAGGCTCCAAGTGATCACCACTAGTACCTCGTTGTTAATAATCCTGCAAGCAAAGGCTTCACAAGACTATTAACAAAGTTTTTGATTTATGAGAAATTATTTTGTCTTGAAGAGAATTAAATTAAAAAAAACGAGAAAGGGGGGTGAAATGGTGAAATAGGGTGTTATTAGTCGCAAGGGGTTGTATAATTAATAGCAGGTGTAAAAAAAGGAAACCCAGTTCGCATTGGAGGGCCCAGAATGCGAAACTGGGCTTAAGTGAGGGAGGTGTGCGCATGAATTGAAGGGGTGTTACTAGCATTCTGATAATAAAAATAAAATTAAAATAAAATAATTTATTGGAGACACTATAAAAGCCTAAAACATAATAAACCCTAAACCTAATTCACTCTTCCCCTCCTTTCTACATAGCAGCGCCGCTGCCAAGAGAGAGAGAGATCCATGGCGAAAATTCCGCCTTACTTCACAGTGAGAGAGGGAAACCGAAGTTTCCATGGTTAGCAGAGGGTGATGAGTCGCGATGAGAGGGGGAGGAAAAAGAACTTCCTGACAGCGACGATGGGCTGTAGGGAATGCCACCGACTGACCGTTCCATGGCCGGCGGTGGTGGTTGAGGACGAACGGCGACGAAGCATGGTACCATCGGCGAAAACGAACGCGAAGGGAAGGGGTTTATCTGCGAGGGACTACGGTGTTCGTTTGGGACCGCATCACCGACAGAGTGGTGACAACGCGGAGGACGGCGAGCGAACGACGGTGCGAGACCGATGATGGTCACAATGGTGATGGGGATGGGTGTTGGCTCGGTTTCGTGATGGGTCGCCGGAGTTCATGGTGGAGCTCGCCGGAGAAGACGACCGGAGCTCCGGCGAACACATTAAGGTCAGTTTTGTTTATTTTTTTTCTGTTCTTGGCCTATTTTCTTCTACACATTTCTTCCTACCCTTATTTTCGATTCTGGTTTCTTAATCATCGGATCTGCATTTGATCTAATTTATACTATGTTTGATTACTGTGTTTGTTCTTCATCCTAATCTTTGCTTCTGGTGGTCTCCATATTGGTTCTGAATGTATGCCTTTTGGTTTCTTAAAACAGAGAAACAGCCTATTTTGAAAACAAAAGCAAACTAAACTAATACTAGTCAATTTTCTACTGAAGCAAAAAACGATAGCTAGTCCATTTTTGATCTGAATCATGTTGTTTTTATCACATGGCATAGACTTAGTTCAACATATTTGGAGTACAGAATAAATAATTAAAAAAACATACATTTTCGATCTGTTGCTGGTTGCTTGGTTTACTGCTGTTGTTCTAGATCTATAGTGGCTGCTACTGACCCTTTGAAATTTTTTAGAACTTCAAAGAAAGAAAAACCACTGTTTTAGAATTAGGGTTTCAGTGTAAAACCCTAATCGTTTTTTTTGGTGCTGTTTACCTCGAAAATCGTGTCTGCCCCCTTGCTACTGCTGTTGACTGCTGATTTATACTACATTACTAGGTTTAGGCATTAATTTGTATTTTGACTGGGCTTTGAATAATTTTTCAGGTTTGGATCCAAGCCCATCAGCAGCTGTAGCAGCTTGGAGTGCTGCTAGGAAACCCTAATATCTGCTCTATGACTTGTATTTTCGGATCTGGCCATTTGGGCCTTTTTTGATGTAATTTTTTTTTGTATTTTTTGGACATTTGGACCTTTGAACTCTCCTAAGTTGTAAATAAAATTAAATAGAATTTGTTGCCATTTTTTGATACTATATTGCTTAAATAAATTATATAAACAAAATAAGATTAATAACAAGAAAAAGGAGTCGGGCCAAATACAAAGACGAGAACGGGCCAGACTAAACAAATACGCTAAAACGAGGCCCAAAAATAGAAAAATGGGCCTGTTAACTAAAAACGTTAAAAATTAACTTGGAATTGCATTCTTAAGCCCAAATTGAAACGACAAGCCCAATCGCGAGAAAAATGACTTTGGTAGTCCTAATTAGGTTCGACTAAATCCAAATACAAAGATTAAATTGAAGAACGCACGAAACGACCGATCCTTCGCGTGCATGCCTAATTTAAAACAACGGTATTTCGATTTAGTTGAACATGGTCATTGAAATTGACCAGGATTAGTAACTGAGACGCCATACTGATAATTCTCGTAATCACGCGACTTCAAAACACGATTTAAGTAAAATAAACGACTAAAACTAGAAAAAGAAGACAGACAAAATTGGGGTATAACACAACCTATAACATAACCTGCACAAAAGCTCCAGCCAATACCCCAATGTACGTCACCCCACTTAGATGCAATGTATCTTCCATGCTTATCCCACCTAACACAATTTAAGACCCATAATGATTCTGTAGGGTTGCAAGAAGCCTCTGAGAAGACTCAACATCATTTATGTCCTTAGAAACAGACTTGATTCCATACACTAACTTGAATGAAACATAAAGCCAAGAAGTCATTAATTGAAAATCATTAATATGGTTTTCATTCTCAATCTCCTACACCTGATTCCAACCAACATCTCAAGCATATGAGCAAACCTCCTTTTCCAATTAAGTTTAGCAACAATAAACCAAAAAGGCACAAAATTACCCCATCCATCCACAAAGCAAATTAAACATAAAAATGAAGTGCCTTGTCACTTAACAGAACCAAAAAAATAACAGACCCAAATATATCCAAGTTATTGAAAAAACTGCAGCACCTTCTAAAGCCTCTTGTAAAGTCCGAAGCAGCTTAAGTCCAAAACAACTTCTTCCTCTGCTGCTGCAATCTTCACAGAATTCCGAAGAGCAGAACCCTTTGATTCCATCCCATGTTCTTGATTTCCTGATATGTAACATTAAAAATAATGGGAATAAGCTCCAGCCCCCTCCATAGAAACTTCCAATAGAAAAAGATACCCTCAAGAAACAAAAGTAGGGAAAATAACATAATTAATATTTTATTTTAAATCACCTCCAGCCCCACCCCTAATTAATATTTTGTTTTAAAATATCTATCCACATCTCCCAATGGGTATAGAGATTTTGAACCTTCCACAGAGCATATAAATTGGAGATGTAAAGGCTGAAAATTCCATAGAGCTTTATGTCATATGTCACTATAGGATGTTAAAAAGGTTGTAAGGCATAGCAAATTTTGATAGAACACCTGTAATATTGCTCATCAAATTGGGATAATCACTCAAAGGCTCATCAAACAATTCTTAAATAAAACAAAAGACTAATCCATCTCTCTACATGTAAGCAACAACAATCATGGAATGTCCAAGCCAGGATAGACTCAACTAAACTTCACTATCTATGAACATTCTTGACTTCCATTGTATGGTATTATTATTATGGCATACTTCTCTGTTGACACAAATTCAAGTACAATACTGAAAATTTCAAGCACAGTAGCGTCCAGTTTTCAAAGTAATCAGTGAAAAATCACATAAATCACATATGGTGGATAAATCATGTTTGTTTTTCAAAATTATACCTTTCCACCTGTGAGCAACAAATTAGCTTACACATCGACCCTTACTCAAAGTGAAATGTCAATGAAACCTCAATGTGGATATTCAACTCAATCATTACATACATACTCATCAACACTCAATGTTATGAATAAATAGGTGTAAAGTGGAGGAAGAAAATGAAGCAAGTCGCATAGAATGGAAGCTAGATTGAAGAAAGATCGAAGATGAAGAGATGAGTATTGAGCTTGTGCAGAGAGATGTGAGTCTGCAGATTTAAAAAACTTTGAAAATGTTGACAGAAAAAGTAAGAAAAAGAAGAAAGAGGAAATTGGAAAAGATGGGAAAGAACACTGGGGTTTTGCAGATAAAACTCCTACTTTATTCAAGTTTGTCATGTCTTCTTTGTCACTTGCAGATTTTTTCCAAGGAATGATCTGTTGTTAAACCTCTGGAAAGCAGAGAGAATAGAAATCAGAATGAGAGAATTAAGCACGGTATCAAGAGACTAAATAGCAAATGCTTAAATAGGAATGAATTAGCATTGAATTAGTATATATACAATTAAGATAGGGTTAAAATGAAGAGCTATATATACTCAAAGAAAAGGACTAAATAGCAATGAATTAGTATAAGACTAAATAGCAAGAAGGACCAAGAGCAAGACATGAAAGGTGGATATGTCTCAAAATTAAAAACAATGACATTGATAACACTAACAGCAAGCATAATACAAAGTCTAGCTGAAGCATTTTTCATTTAATTGAAAATTTATTATTGCAATTCAACAGTTAAAGCCACAATCAAAGAATCAAATAAAACACCAATTCAAAGATAAGCAAATTACACCTCAGCTATTTGATCCTTCATACGAAACAAAACTAGGGATTTGGTAACTGAATGTGGTTGAGATGGTCTCTGAGTGCCATTTGTTGGTCTGGAAGATGGAATGCTAGTCCTCACTAAAGAATAATTTGTTGAAGAAGAGATCTTAGCCATAATAGGCGCTTGACTACCCCATGGCTGCAATGAAGAGTTTCCCATTTAACCAAGCTATAACACCACCTGCACAAAAGATCAAGCCTTCCATGCTTATCCCACCTAACACAATTTAAGACCCATAATGATTCCGCAGGGTTGCAAGATTAGAGAGAGGGTGACGGCTAGAGAGTGAGAAGAGAAGAAGAGGTGCGCTAATCACAAGAGAGAAAGAAGGAGAAAAGGGGCGTGAATCAAGACTAGAGTGGAGAGGGCTTGCGACTAGGAGGAAGAGAGAGACAAGGAATTCGTGGTCTTCTATAGCAAAGGTAAGGGTGGGGTTCTATCTACCTAATAGGTCCTATGAAGGGTCATATGTGGGGGTTAGGGTTTTGACTTGTGAATTACAATATATGCTCATGTTATCTTTCTATATAATCTGAATCACTATGTGAACATATGATGTCTTGATTATGATTTTGCATGCATATGAATTCCTATGTGTTACATGACCTTGTTGATTTAATTATCATATGAATGATGTCCCCATGCCCTAAAAGTGATCATATGCCTCGCCATGATTTTAAAGTAATTGAATTGATATGCTGAAAGTGGAGCCCTAGGCGCCCAGTGCCTGTCCTCGTTTGCTGTTTCGTTTGCTTTTTGGTACAGGTTCAGTAACTCTGTGATCGTGAGTGTTCTATTTGTCTAAAACTTATGTGGTTTGTTTTTCTGGAAACTAGACACAATTTTCTACAAATTAGGCATAGAGTTTACTCGATTTGGATAACTATAATGGGAGAATTCTTGGATGCAAATTGGGTCAAAAATCTGGGACGGTTTGGGATATATGTTCAGTTTTTCTCTAATTGTGAATGCCCTGATCCTCGAAATTTCGTGGGGTTTGTTTTGTTGGAAAGTAGACTTAGTTTCCTACTGAATAGGCACTGATTTCGCTAAATTTCGTTGAGAATTGAGGGAGAAGATTTGATTTCAAAATGACTAATAATTCTGTCAGAATTTTGTGGGGTTTGTTGCTCCGAATTTTGTGGGGTTTGTTGCTCCAAATAAGTTGTCAATTATTAATTGTTAATTTGCTAAACTAGTTGGTTGATAATTGTGGTTGTTGGGCGCCATGTGTGGCTGCCCGAAATTGATTGGTTAAATGTTGTTGTTGCTGTTGGCGTCCCGTCTTACGTCGTTGTTGTGATTGGTGTCGTAGGCCTATGGCCAGTGTTGTGTATTGCGTTGTTGGCATGATTTTATGTCGTAGGCCTATGGCCAGTGTGGTGATTTACGTTGTTGTTGTATCGATATGTGATTGTGTTGACATGTTGTGCATACCCGTTGCGTCGCATGCATATCATGTGGATTAGGCTTCGGCCAGCGTTGTGGATTAGGCTTCGGCCAGCGTTGTGGATTAGGCTTCGGCCAGCGTTGTGGATTAGGCTTCGGCTAGCGTTGTGATTTAGGCCTATGGCCAGCGTTGTGACTTGGTACCGCATGCATGTGCATTCCATACTGCATGATTGACTAGTGAAATTATGTGACTATTGTGACGAGATGAATGTGATGACCTGACCGAATGCATATTGCTTTTCATACGATTTATTAGATAGTGTGATATCTCACCCCTTCTGTTTGAATGTTACCCCTATGTTGGTAACGTGCAGGTAACCGTGAATGAAGGCGGAGTACCTTCATATAGTCGGGTCAGTGTCGTCGCTCTGATACGTAGAACTCGGGGGGATGAACGCTCATTTATATTCCTTATGTCGTTACATTTGTTGAACTTAAGTTTATGGCCGTTATGACTATTCATGTTGTGAACCTTTTGGAATTTTATCGTTAAGTTGAACCCTTGATTTTCCGCTGCATGTTAAATGAAAGTCGGTTATTTTTGAAGTATGATTTCGTTGGCGAATTTCAGTTGAAAAGCTGTAGCACTCAAAATGATTTTTGAAACTCTGATTTATTTAGTAATTTGCCGGGTAGATTTTGGGTGTTACATCGCTCAATTGGTAGTGGGAGGTGTGTTTAACTTGCACTTATGCCTCAGGTGCAAGGTTCGATTCCCACGGAAGGCAAAAATTCTACAAGGGGGGTAGAGAAGACCCTGATGTAACAGTGCTGGGGTGGCCAATGCGTTGGACCTGGGCTGTTACATTCAACATCATTTATGTCCTTAGAAACAGACTTGATTCCATATACTAACTTGAATGAAACATAAAGCCAAGAAGTCATTTGTTCTGGAGTCAACCAGGGGGCCCCATTAGCAAAACCAGAAGGTGCGCTTAGCAAGTAATATGGGTCAGCCCAACAGATTCAGCCAATATCCACCTCATGCGAGCCCAACATGCTTGGACGGTCAAAATCGACTCTACCCATCCAACGATCGACAAGAGGGCATGATTTCCTATAAATACAGGCAAACATTCCCCAAAGAAAGGTTCAATCTCTAATCCTTAGTACCTTCACTCATATATTCTATATACTGACTTGAGCGTCGGAGTGGCTTGCAGGCACCCCCCCGGGCGCTCAGTGACCTCCTGCCAGGACAGCAAGAGACCTACCAACAGCAGCCGACCAAAAAGCTGCTCGGTACAGAACATTGGCGACCACAGTGGGAGGTTTCTATCTTTCACATCATTACTACTCGAACTTTTCTCTTGCTGCTCCATGGCTCCCAGGGGCAGACCCCGGGTTCAGAGCATTGCCATACCCGTACCCCGACCGGAGGGTACCCCCGAGGGCAACGTCTTGACTATACAGGATGAGGGCACCAGTCAACCTGCCCAGCCCTCTAATGTGAATCAGCTTTTGGACCTCCTGACCAGTCGCACTCAAGCTATGTTGGAACAGGAAGCACGACTGAGGGAGATTGAAAGGCGTGTGACCGCCCTGCCAGAACAACCTCCACTCAGCAGGGTGACAGTTCCTCCAATGACAGTGACCTCAAGGCACCACCGGTCCCCACCTCGGAGACATCCTGTCCATCGCTCTCCCCCAGGCGACGCAGGCGTGGGGAATCAGGCTCACCCCCAGGGACCTATCGGCCTCGTGACACCCACTCCAGCACCTCCTCACACGCATCCCCTAAGACTCATGAGAGGTGAAGGAGCCGGGTCGTCACCCGCAGAAGGCAGCACCGGGATTCTCCATCAAGGAGATCCCACGAGTGACACAGGTATCAAGAGCTGGGCTATGAAGACACCTCCCCCTGGAACTCAAGAGAGTTTTCAGAAGAGGGGTCGTTTACAATAAGGGTAGACAAATGCCAAATCCCAAGGGCCTTGGAAAAGCTGCCATATCTCAAGATGTACGACGGGACTGGAGATCCAGACGGTCATCCGGCACACTTCTCCCTAATGATGCGCTACAAGGGCGCCAGGGAACCCAGGGAACCCGTCCATTGCAAAATCTCCTCCTTACTCAGCATTGCGTCAACCTCAGTCACCAGGAAGGGGTCAACCAGACCGCCCCTATCCTTCGACGATAACGGTCTGCTCGATGGGAAACCGAACAAACACGTCCCACTGATCATCACTGCCATTATCGCCAACGCCGAGGTAAGAAGGATCCTGGTTGACCAGGGAAGTGCAGTAGATATCATCTTCGAAGACCTGCTGCAAGTGCTGAATATCTCTCCCGATGACCTAACTCCATACCGAGGAGGGGACCTAACCGGGTTTAATGGATCGAAGACTAAGACACTCGGCCACCTTGTGTAACACCCCTTTTCTAATAACCTTACTTTTTAATAAAATCAGAGTTTTTTTTTTTTTTTGAAAACAATTTAAGCGAGTGCTACACTTACTCCATAAAAATCAACCACTTCACTTTTCACAGCTCGGTTCAAAACACAAGATACATAACACCATAAAAAAAAAGTCTAGTTCGCATCAACTAAATTCAGTCACCACCAGCAGCGGAATAATAATGAGTTCTAAAATAAAAACCAATACATCACCAATAAAAATCTAACGGTTTAAGGAAAATAATACATAAACATAGGACACCCCCCCCCCCTGGTGCTACGTATCAGAGCGTGACACTTCCTACCAGACGAAGGCATAAGGGAAACCTTCACTCGTTATTACCTGCACGTTGCCGACATAAGAAGCAACATAAAAGCAGTAGGGTGAGTCTCTTTTCATAATTAATAACATATGGGAATTAAGCACTGCATAGGAAAAAGGAAACCAGGCACACCAGTTCACAACAATGGAAACAATCACATCAACATTCTATTTCTAAGCAGCACTACACAATATATGATTATGCATGAAATGCAACCCAAACTCCACGGGCACATGCATGTCGGATCCGTCACCAAATACAAATAGGCCGTAGCCTCTGCTCACCAAATAAAACTAGGCTGAAGCCTCTGCTCACCAATAATGCACATGTCTCATGAGGTGTTATGGAAATGCATCACAACACACTACAATTAAATAAAATCACCATTTCATTCAGCTCACCATTTTTAATTCATATTCTTACCATAGTGCATTAATCAGCTCACCAAATTTAAAATTAGGCCGAAGCCTCTGCTCACCAATCACACCAAAATATACTCACCAATTCAACCCTCCAATCACACCAACACCAACTTCAATTTAGGTCAATTTATGATTTGACACGACATAGGGAAAGTGGGTAAAAATTGCCATTTGGACACTTGAACACCTCAGCCCAGAAACACCAGTAAAATAATTTATTTTTGCACAAAATTGGAACATTTGGATAGACACTGAAATTAGCTTCGAAACGCATTTTGAACCGTTAAATTTGGATAACCGAGTCAAAAGTTACATTGAAAACAAAATAGGAAAAATACTTAGACATCCAGGAAACTGGCGCATGGGCGCTGGGCGCCCAGGAGCAACACGGAGCTTGGCGCATGGGCGCTTGGCGCAGGGGCGCTTGGCGCCCAGGAAAGGCAACACGCATAGGCGCATGGCGCCCAGGAGACAGTAACGCGCATAGGCGCTCGGCGCCCAGGGAACCGCAGCGCGCATAGGCGCTTGGCGCCCAGGAAACAGCACGCGCATAGGCGCATTGCGCCCAGCACAGCAACACGGCGCCCAAGCACTAGGCGCCTAAGGCCAACATGCAACAAAACTCATTTTACTTCGAAATTGATTTTACACGAGCCAAATGCTCAGAACATGAGAACCCAATAAAAATTTTGTCAAAAAGTGAACAGCATTTCTGGCGCCCATGCACTAGGCGCCTAGTGAAAACACGCAACCCAACTATTTTGGTGCCAAAATCATTTTGCACGAGCCATTTTACCTGAATATGAAAACCTGAAATCAAATTTTACAAAACCATCACCAGAACATTGGGGCCCTTGGCGCCCATGACACAAGCACCTAGCGCCAAAACTGGCAACACAGTGACACAAAACACAGCCACACAGTGGCAACAGGCACAGCAACACAGTGACACAGAAACAGCAACACAGGGGCAACAGAATTGGAAAACTGGCGCAGGCACACTGCTGGGCGCCTGGCGCCCATGACTAAGGCGCAGAACACAAAATCCAGCAACATACATATGGCGCCCAAGGCGCCTAGGAGCTTCCAAAAACCAGAATTTTTCAATTTCATTCACCAATTTAAATTCACCAAACACTCAATTATATATATATGATTCAAGTATCACCATGATTCTCAATTTCACCAAGTAAGCACCAATAAGTCATATATTCAAACATATGACATCCAATTCGCATTAGCAACAATTCAGACATTCCATCATGCGATTTCAACATAGGCAATTTAGAATCAAGCATCACAATACTATAAATTGATCATCAACATCACAATTCATTCATAGAAACTATCCTAGAACCCTAACCCTAAGCATCACCAATTCGCATAAGGTATTAAAAACAAAAAGAGGACCCCCTAACCTTATGGAAGTCGAAAATTGCTAGCAAAGCTCCAAGGAAAATGCAAGACTCCAATCAAGCTCTTCCTCCTCCTTGAGTGATTCGCCCCTTTCTCTTCTTCTCCTCTTCACTTCGCACTTCTCCTCTTCTCACTCTCTCTTTTTACGTTTCTTTTCTTTGTTTTTGCAATAGAGTAAAAAAATGAAAACTAACTTCTAAGACCCCTTGTGAGTCGAATTCCTTGACTAGGCAATGGGCCACGGGCCTAATTGTGGATCACGGGCCCTTGCTCGCACCACTTAATTAGTGACAACACCTCCTAATAAATAAAATAAAATAATTAAACCTTGAATTATTTAATTAAATTAAATAAATATTGTAAGCCTTAAATAACTTAATTAAATAAATAATTAAATTATTTTGGGGCATTACACCTTGAGCTAATGGTCACCTACGGAAACCCCGACGGTAAACCGCCGTTGGTCAAAACTGTGAAAACACCCTTCCTGGTCCTCCCATGCAAGTCGGTCTACCAGTGCATCATTGGGAGGCCCAAGTTGGGGAAGTTGGAGTCAGTCACCTCAACGGTCCATCTGATAATGAAGTTCTACACTCTGGAGAGTGAGTTGGTGACCCTCAAGGCGGACCTGGGAGCAGCACGCAGATGTTTCTACATGAGCTTCATAGATGAGAAGGAGACCGCCGAGCTAAGAAGCTCGGGTAAGGGGTTCAGAGAAGAAGCTGAGGTGAATCTGACAGATTGGGATGCCAAAACTGACTCAAGTAGTGAAGAAGAAGCGGAAAGCCAACCCAAAACCAAGGGGACAAAAAAGGATGTGAAGAAGTTCATGCCGGATGGAGAATGTCCTCACCTCCTTGAGGAGGTTAAAAAGAAGCTCATCATCCACCCGAGGGAGAACGGGGACCTATTCCCCTATTCGGCATCTGGCTCACAGTCCCAATACTTAGAACGTTTTCTTTAAAGCAGTTGGTTGTTTAGGTTTAGCACGTCAAAACAATTTACAACACGTGTGCGAAGGAATTAAACCTTACTATTTACGGTTCAAGAGATTGTTTCGCAAATCAAAGTTTTTGCTCTAGCACCTTAGAAAAAACCAAGAGAAACTGGCGCCTAGAACAGAAGCAACCAGCGCCAAGGAGGGCGCCTGGCAGGCGCCTACAAGGAGCAGCCAGCGCCCAGGAGGGCGCCTAGCAAGAGGTGGTCTGAAAGCCAAGTCCCGACTCAAACAACAGGGGACCAGGAAACCAGGCAGAACCAAGGCACGAGTCGACCTACTCGGTTCACGAAGTGGCTATCAAGAGACGTCGCAACCTCTGATGGGTGAGTTAAGTTCGGATAGATTCTGATAAACTCCTCTCAGAGTCCCTAGATGGGCGAAGCGGCATCGCAAATGTCGCAACCTCTAATGGGTGAGTTAAGTTCGGATTGATTCTGATAAACTCCTGTTAGAGACCTAAGGCGCGAAACGGCATATCGAAAAGGTCGCAACCTCTGATGGGTGAATTAAGTTCGGATAGATTCTGATAAACTCCTGTCAGAGTCCCTAGATGGACGAAGCGGCATCGCAAATGTCGCTACCTCTAGCGAGGAATTTAAATCGGATCGATTCTGATAAACTCCTGACAGAGATAACATTGCCACCAGACGATAGGAGGTGATACGTTCAGAAGCGTGAAAAATAAGCAAGACAAAGGAAACGTGGATATAACATAAAATCATCAGTCAAGCTCCATAAAGCAAAGGTACAACGAAATCCAACAGGACAAAAAGAAATTACATGTCAAGAACAACTGAACTTCTAGAAGAAATAATCAGAGGGCAATGACGTCGAAATCAACCATGTTGGAACGATATCTAACAATCCTTCCATCTACAGCCTCATGGTCAAACCGGAAGGTGCTCGATTCAAGAACTGCATCCGGGTACATGCACTGAACATGACCTATCGCTTTATCGTAGGCAGCATAGGAGAAGTCCATGGCTTGCCCGGCCATCTCCCGCACCCTTTCCTCGGCCGCATCTTTTTATTTCTTCATACTGTCCAACTCAGATTGGAGCTCCTCCATTTGCTTCTGATAATGGCCAGTAGCGTTTCTTTCCCGACGAGCAGATTCCAGCACTTCGTGTAAGTCCACCTGAAGCCGGCTTATATCCAAGAGAAGTCGATCCCTTTCCTCGATCACCCCTGCGCAAAGAGAGAAACAAACACAACAAGTTTAAAACCAAACACCACCAGCGCCCATAAGGGCACCTGGCAAAACACCACTAAGAAAGCAGCCAGCGCCCATGAGGGCGCCAGACAGGGCACCAAGGTCAAACCAGGAGGCTCCCATGAGGGCGCCTGGCAGGGGTGGTGGCCCGTGCAGGTTTAATGAACACCGTAAGAAATGACTCAAGAGGATTACCTGAACGAGATCCACACCTCTTTTCAGTTTCCCACTTCCCATGCAGGCCTTCCCCAATTTTAACCATGTGCGCGGCAAGTGCGAAAGGATGCTCACAAAAATGATCACGCTCTTTGGGAGAGAAGATAATTTCACCCTCTTCTTCAGCAGGGGGAGGAAGCCCAACCGGGGAGGGACAATCAGCAGAAGGAGGTCCCTGGTACAACTTATCTGTCGCTTGGACTTACTCTGAGTCCCCTGGATGCTGGAGTCGACTGGAACCTTCGGCACCCCGGAGATGTCCTTTCCAGCACGACTTGGCGCTCCTAAGCTGAGGCGAGGATCCATAGAGGGACGCGCAGGGGCAGATATAGCAGGAACCAGGCTCTTGGCCTCTATAGGTTCGGCATCCAAAGGTCTCCTCCGTCCGGCCAAAGAGGCCAATTCATTAAAAGAGAGTGGAGCGGTCATCTTATCTGCAAAACAACAAAGTAGCGAATCAGCAACATAAGTAAATAATTTATCAAAAGAGAAAACAAAGATACATCAAGACCTAACAAGCAGTCTAAGAGCTTGGCAGCTTCAGGAACCGTGGAAGCCTTGGACAGCTCACTACACAAACACTTCTGTGGCACAGTGGACAAGCCACCGACGATATTCCTCAGTATGCTCAAAGTCCTCTACTCAGGATCAGATAACGCATATGGGAGGACGCGGTAAGACCAAAAGGTGCGGTCAGCATCGACGTTACATGTAACACCCTAATTCTACCCGTTCGTTTTATTACATATCAGAGTGCGGAAATTAAACTTAAAACAGGCAATGGAGCGTCACATGCAACATTTCAAAAGCCAACAACGTATAATCAAGTAAAAACGTGGAAGAACAACATCAACTTAGTTTACAACCCTGAATATTTGTTCAAATACTTCAAACCACCTATCCATGTTTCAAAAACAACTAATGCAACAAGCAATTGAAAACAGTGTTCTTCCCCTCCCCGGGTGCTACGTATCAGAGACGACACTGACTCGGCTACTAAAAGACCCTTGGTCTTCATTTGAGACTACCTGCACGTTACCCACGTAGAGGTAACATTCAAACAGATAGGGTGATAGATAATATACTAGAGAATAGGCAACTATAACTACCATAGCACATCAACAGTCATAAGTACAACTATCACGGAGCAACACCAACAAGTAACAACATAAGCAAAACGACGAGCAACACCAACAAGTAACAACATAAGCAAAACGACAAGCGACGACACCATGGGTACAACGTGTATGTATGAAATGCAACCCACACCGACGGGTATATGCATGTGGTACCAATCAATGTAAGTAGCCTTTGTGGCTTCATCATCAACACTGAGCAAAGCTCTATGGCCGAAGCCTACATCAATGTAATAATGCATTATGCCATGCATGAGACACCATGTACAACGCATCGGAACAATCAACAACATAATCATGCTATGCACAACAACGTCAACAACATCATCATTGGTCATATTCGACCCAACCACATCATCATCGAGTTTTGGTCATATTTGACCCAGCAACAACAACAACAAGATTTAGTCACATTGACTCAACAACAAGAACAACAAATTTAGTCTTATTAGACACAACAAAACATCACAACACTGAGGTAGCACAAAGTGGCGCCTAGGAAACAACACCAACAACACAGACACAACACATTGGCGCCCAACAGCACATAAAAGGGCGCCTGAGGCAAACAGCGCCACCCTGGGCGCCAAAACAGACAGCACGTGGCGTCATACAGCAACACAGTCCTAGACACAAATTAAGACACAAACTGCAACATAGTCACAACTAAGACACAAACTGCAACACAGTCACAAACTAAGACACAAACAGCAACACAGTCCTAGACACAAACTAAGACACAAACTGCAACACAGTCACAAACTATAACACAAACAGCAACACAGTCCTAGACACAAACTACACTAGTGCAGAAAAGACATTTAGCATCGGGTGTTTTGGACATTTAGCATCGGTTATCCGACGATGCTAAATCCCCCGATGCGAAATGTTGTACATTTAGCATCGGTTATTTACACGATGCTAAATGTCACTTACTAGGACATTTAGCATCGGTTATACTATACAACCGATGCTAAATGTCACTTACTAGTGACTTTTAGCATCGGTTGTATACTATAACCGATGCTAAATGTACTAGTTAGTGACATTTAGCATCGGTTATACTATACAGCCGATGCTAAATGTACTAGTAAGTGACATTTAGCATCGGTTGTATACTATAACCGATGCTAAATGTCACTAACTAGTACATTTAGCATCGGTTATACTATACAACCGATGCTAAATGTCACTTACTAGTACATTTAGCATCGGCTGTATAGTATAACCGATGCTAAATGTACTAGTTAGTGACATTTAGCATCGGTTATACTATACACCCGATGCTAAATGTCACTTACTAGTACATTAATCGTGCAAAATAACATGGCTCGCAGCTTGAAAGTTTCATTAGAATACCCGTCAAACACATCTACGCCTTCATCCCACATTTTTCTCAAGTCTTCAATCAATGGACTAAGGTAAACATCTATGTCATTACCAGGTTGTCTCGGGCCAAAAATCATCATCGATAACATCACATATTTGCGCTTCATGCACAACCATGGAGATAAGTTGTAAATTACAAGGAGAACAGACCACGAGCTATGATTCGTACTTAAATTACCATATGGATTCATACCATCTGAAGCAAGTGCGAGCCTAAGATTTCTTGACTCAGCGCCAAAATCCGGATACAAATTATCAACTTTCTGCCATTGCAAAGAATCGGCCGGATGGCGAAGCTGTCCGTCACATTTCCTCTCATCTGCATGCCATCTAATGTGCTTCGCGTCATTTGCATTAGCAAACAAGCGTTTGAACCTAGGTATTATTGGAAGATACCATAAAACCTTCGCAGGGGAACCCTTTGTGCTGTTGTCGTCAAAACTAGATTCACCCGACTTCACTTTATAGCGCGACCAATTACATGTAGGACACTTATGAAAATTCTCAAAGTCTTTCCGATACAATATGCAGTCATTGGGACATGCATGTATTTTCTTATACTCCACACCCATCGGACACAATATCTTCTTCGCATCATACGTACGTTTTGGCAGTGTGTTACCTATGGGAAGCATGTCTTCCAACAGCTCAAGCAATTCAGTGAAGCCCTTATCAGTCCACCCATGTATCGCCTTCAGATTGATCAATTTTAACGAAGCAGACAACCGTGTGTATTTTCTGCAACCCAAATACAGAGGTTGATCTTTGTCTTTGCACAAAGAATCATATTCATGCACTCGCTTAAAAGATTCAGGACCAATGTCACGTATCATGTCCTCCATTCGATCATCCATATCTTCATCGACTTTCTCACTTTTGGACACACTTGGGTTTCCGGATGATTCACCATGCCATATCCATGTGGTATAACTGAGTAAGATACCATAAACAAAGAGATGGTCCCGTATTACACTTGGTGGTTGTGGATTCCGATTCACACAATTACAACAAGGGCAAGAATAAGTTACATCAGTTTCGGGAACATCAGTTTTCGGAAGATTTGCTTGAGCAAAAGTTAAAAACTCTTCGACTCCTTTCGCATACTCATCACTCAAACGATTACTTTGCATCCAACTACGATCCATGGCTACGCTCCAAAATAATCGACAAAGTATTGTTAAAACCAAATCAAACCATCACATCAAACCAACATAGTAAACATAAAGCTTCATTAATAATGTTCTTTTTAATAGCATGATTCTTCACAGAAACATGAACAACAACTCCACAAATAACTAAAGCTTGAATATGTCTAACTAAAACTGATACAAATTCTTAGCACCCGACTTATTCCTATTTTTTCTCCCCAACTTGTTACTCTACATTCTTCCCAGAATGTCTCTACACAGTGAAATTAGCAACACAATAAGCATCCAATAAGCACCAAATTCAGCCATCAATGCAAATTTTCACCAAGGAACAACAACACATGTATTTATACAGAATCTTTTTTTTTATCAAATGCTCCTTTTGTGTATTAACAAAGGATACTATGGTGTTCACAGCAACAAAAAAACGTCTCAGGAAGCATTACCACGAGGAATATCAATAACTAGAGGACAAATTAAAATTTTAATCAGGGCAAGGTATATATTGTAGCTGACTTTTCACTATTCATCTAGTTTTACAAACAGAATCCATAAGACTGTGACAGGCTAAACAACTTGATTAAAGCAGCTAAAAAATTTATATTGCAAAACTTGATCTTCATCTGTATATGGATATCATCTTTGCCTTCTTTAATAAGGAGACACTATGAGCTGCAGGGATTGCAACAATCACAATTACCATGTAATATCACATTCATCACCTTTCCCTAACAATCTGTGACTGTGGACCCATTTCATCAGGATAAACCTGATTATTTCTATCCTCACTAAAGCTAATAATTCTGACCTTCAACTCTCCTCTATTAGTAGTTAACTCGTCTAGCATCTCAGAATTACCTATTAGTATTTCTCTAAGATGGTGTGGATTGAACATCCTGGAAAGTATATGCTGCCTCAATGTGATCAACAAAAAGAAGGGCAAGGGGAACAACATTCCAACAATGGGAATCCAAGTCACTCCAAAACAAATCAAGAAATATACACACTGGAAAAGTGTGAACAATACTATGTATTTATACAGAATCAAACACAATAAAACCTAGAAAAATGAATCACGAAAAGAAACTAGTAAAAATCAGAATCATCAAAACAGAGGGTTTCGAGAGAAAACGAAAACGAATCATGATGTGATTTTTGCTATTAAACAAGAAAAACGAAAACAAAACACTGATTTTCAGAGATGCTTACCTAAGATCTCTTTGGGTTTCGAAGATGGAAACTTAGGATTTCGAGTGAGCAAGGCGACGGCGAGCAAGGAGATGGCGACGACGTGCAAGACAATGGCGACGAAGAGCGCTACGAGCAACGACGGCGACGATGAGCAACGAACGGCGACGACGAGCGAGCAACGACGGTGACGGTGACGGCGACTGTAGAAAAATCAGCGTTCTTCGTCGGTGACGGTGACGGCGAGCGAGCAAAATAGGAAGAAGATTCAGAGGGTGAGAGGGTTGGCGAGGAAGAACGCAACAATAGGAAGAAGATTCAGATGAGAGGGTTGGCGAGGAAGAAGATCTAGAGGGTGAGACGCGAGAGATTGAGAATGAGAGAGTTATGCGATTTAGAGTTCAGAGACGCGAGAGATGTAGAAACGAAATAATAAAAGTCGCCTTTGTAGCATCAGGTGTTTTAACAACCGATGCTACAAGTGTTTGTCTGAGACTTTTAGCATCGGGTGTTTAAACAACCGATGCTAATTGTGAACCTTTAGCATCGGCTGTTTAAACAACCGATGCATGTCAAACATCTAACATGCATTCTAAACATCACTTACACATTCTATCAAACACCTAGCGTGCAACATTTTACCATCTATTCACTCAAGGCCATCAACACTCCAAACAACACCAACAACATACATATAATTTCATA
Source organism: Astragalus membranaceus (assembly GCA_039519185.1). NCBI lineage: Eukaryota > Viridiplantae > Streptophyta > Magnoliopsida > Fabales > Fabaceae > Astragalus > Astragalus membranaceus. The sequence continues at coordinate 138,822,907 of CM076848.1, read as the reverse complement.
ATTCATTCATGCATATTATCAAACAACTCCTAGGCATCATAGGTTCTACCCTCCTATATACTACCCATCACATTACCCTTTATACTATGAGACTCCCCTTACCTTAAGAATCGTTGGAGATGAAAAACCCTTCCACGAATCACCAAAACGCAGCAACAAGCTCTTCTCTTCTCTCTTGCGATTCTCTTCTCTTTTCCTTCTCCCTTCTCTCTTCGCGTCGTGTCCTTTCTTTCTTTCTTGGAGCCGTCGCCCTCTCCTCTCTATTCGCAATTCTCTCTTCTCTTTTTTATAAGGAAGTAGCGCTAATGACATAACTCTAGCCTAGGTGCTTCACTAATGCGCCTAGCTAGTGGACTCTTGGGTCACGGGCTTTTCCGCCACAGCTTAACCCAATTACTAATCAACACGCCCTAATTAATTAAAACACCCAATTATTATTTTAATATAACTAAACTAATAAGTACCTAAATAATTCAATTAAATTAATTAATTAAATTATTTTGGACGTTACATTACACCTCCCAAGGCGAAACTTATCCGGAACCAGACGCCCTTGTTCATCAAAGAAGCCCATGCTGTCGACGGCCTTATCACTAGAGGGAACGAGGTAAAAATACTTGAACCTCCAATCATGCTGGTTATCTGAGTACACTTGAAAGAAAGCATAGTTTGTCCGACATTTTAAATGCACAAACTCATAACAAATGACGCCATCCGAAGTATCTCGACGACGCTGCATCTCGAAGATAACCATAAAAGCCCTCAAGCTGCATCTTCTTTGAAGAACTCTCATCACCAGTTCGAAGCACTTCACAAAACACCACGAATTTGGGTGGAGCTGAGAGGGAGCTATCTTAAGGTGATTCATAACCTCCAGTTGAAAAGGTGTAAAGAACGGCGAAACCCGCACCTTGTAGACCACACTGTGAAACATCATCAATTTTCTACCGTCAGAGACTCTGCACACCCTATCTTGGGGGTCAACCACCTCAACCCGCCAGTCGCCTCCCAACGCATCTTGCAGACAGCGGGGAGGCTCTTTTCCTGGAAGGTAGACGCTCCTAGCGGAACAGACAACACGAGCAACCCAGTCATAGCTAAAACCACCAATCTCCACCACTTCATGCTCAAGCAGCAGATCATCATCAGAAGAAGTATTAACAAAGCCAAAGGCGCCAGTTCCCTCCAAAGGCACGGTATCACCAGTCCCCTCTTCAAAGTCATCAGCTTGATTCTTAGCAAGGTGAGCGCTTGGGTGCATCCGAGCCGTCTTCTTCATCCTTGCCATCTCTCAACCTACGGGAAAGGGGGCAGAACAAGCAGTCACGAGACAGACAGGAAAACTTAGAGACTTTGGTAAAACAAGACATGCTCAAAACAACAAAGAAGCTAGAAAGATAAACGGAAAGTCCACTCGGAAGATACCTCAGTAAAGTAGAAGCGGCAAAGACTCGCGGGAATGTCAATGGACGATGGTAAGAGCAACTCTCCTCGACACCAAGCAAGCCCTGAAAATTCATAGGTAAGAAGGCAGGTTAAGAGTCAGGAGGAACGACAAAAAATAAAACGGAGTGCCAAGCACACGTCCACACAAAACCAGCGCCCATGAGAGCGCCGAAGAAGACAGCCAACGCCCATAGGGGCGCTTGGCAGGGCGCCAATAAGGCAGCCAGCGCCTATGAGGGCGCCTGGCAGGGCGCCAATCAAGGCAGCCAGCGCCCATGAGGGTGCCTGGCAGGGCGCCAGTCAAGGCAGCCAGCTCCCATGAGGGAGCCTGGCAGGGTGCCAGTCAAGGCAGCCGGCGCCCATGAGGGCGCCTGGCAGGGCGCCAGTCAGGAGCAGCCAGCGCCCAGAAGGGCGCCTGGCAGGGGGCCAGTCAGGAGCAGCCAGCGCCCAGAAGGGCGCCTGGCAGGGCGCCAATATGAAGCAACCAGCGCCCATGAGGGCGCCTGCAAAAGGGCAATGTCAACAACGTAAATAAACGGTAACGAACAACAAATACTTCCCAGGAAGAAAAGACGTTGAAACAACTGGACTCTACTCCCTCCTCTCCTTTTTAATGAGGCTCTAGGTTGGTGACTTGATCCCTACTCCTTCCTCCTCCTTGAAGTAGGCGCTAGGGTTAACAATTACTTGGCCCCTACTCCTTTCCACCCTCCAAGAAAGCGCTCAAATGATGGATTGGTCCCTACTCCTTCACGAAATTTTAAAATAAGAAAATGTGGACCACAAGCCAAATACCCGCCTATTTATAGGAGTTAGCGTTTAACGCAACACCACGGATCTGGCAAATCAACTTGGCCCATATCCACTACGTACAAGCTCAATACGCCTGTCACCTTAAGACAAGATGAGCAGCAAAAAAAAATAAAGTAAAGTGCCAAGCACACGTCTATACAAGTCGGCACCCAAGAGGGCGCCTGGCAAGGAGGGCGCCCATGAAGGCGTCTGGCAGCAGCAACCACCACCCATGAGGGCGCCTGGCAGGACCAGGAGGGCACCCATGGGGGCGCCTAACAGAGGCAACCAGCGCCGATGAGGGCGCCTGGCAGGGCGCCAGTCAGGAGCAGCCTGCGCCCGGAGGGCGCCTGGCATGGCGCCAATATGAAGCAACCGGCGCCCGTGAGGGCGCCTGGCAGGACCAGGAGGGCACCCATGGGGGCGCCTGGCATAACCAACCAGCGCCCGTGAGGGCGCCTGACAGGACCAAGCAGCGCCCAGCAGAGGGGCGCCTGGCAGGGGGCAGTCTGAAAGCAAAACCTTCGCAATGGGGTGGTCAGCACTATGCAGTAAGACACCCACGAGAGCACCGAACCTTGTCTCGCAAAATCTGCTCTACGATAAGCCATCCAGCACACGCAAGCAGGGAACAACACCCAGGGCACCCAGGAGGGCGCCAACTCTCAAAAACCAACAAGCACCCGGGAAGGCGCCCACGAGGGCACCAGCATCAGGATGTCTTAGCACCTTGGCCCAAGGTTCCCAAGAGGGCTCCAACATCAGGGGGCATGGCACGTGGACCCCAAGAGGGCGCCAATCTCAGAGCACCCTGCCGCAAGGTGCCCAAGAGGGCGCCAACATCAGAGCACTTGGCACAAGGCGACGCCCACATCAGGATACGTCACCCTAGCTTGGTGCCGGGCACAAGGATTACACTGAAGGAGGTGCGAGTCACGGTCGTAACAAAGTGATCTCATACGACCCGACAAGACACACAAGGCAGCGCTTAGAAAAAGTTTCTCCTATGACAGAACACAGTTGTTACAAAGGCAGCGTCCCGCGAAACCTGTAACACCCCAAAATAATTGATTAATTTATATAATTAATTATTTAGGATTTATGTGGTAGAAATAATAGAAATAATTATTTATTAGTATATGTGGACCTAATTATTAGTGCTAGTATTAGTAAATTAGAAGTGTTAAGTGGAGGCCCATGAATAGGTCACGTAAGATAAGAACAAGCCCATGAGGTTAAGTGAGTTTATAAAAGGGATAGGTTAGGGTTTTGTTGTCATGAGAAGGAAAAAGAAAAATAAGGATTAGAGAAATGAGAAGAGGAGAGGGAAGGCGTGATCCACAAGCTAGAAGGGAGAGAGAGAGAGGCGTGATCTACAACCAAGGAGAGAGAGAAGGAAAGCTAGGGTTTTACACATCTCCTAATCTAAGGTTTCGTTTTCTCCAAGCTAAGGTAAGGGTGGGATTTAATTCAATATAAGGGTTTATGAGGGATCTACATGTGGGGTTTTAGGGTGTCTTGATCACCATATTGTTGTCTTAAAAAATCGCATGCCCTATGATTGTGTGCCTTGTTGAGTTATTTGATGTATGCTTGATTTCCTCACATTCCTATGCCTAAATGATATGTTGTTATGCTCATAGTAATAATTGTTGCCATATGATGATTTGTTGTTGAGAACTTATGATTAACATGTTTGATGATGATTTGGATGTGAATGTTGTTGTTTGGTGTTGTGTGTTGTTGGTTTTAAACAAAATTTCTGGTTGTAGGGCGCATAGGGCACATTCTGCGTGTATTCTGTAAACAATCTAGCAGTCCGAAAATTATGTGGTTTACCTTTTTAGAAACTAGACTTAATGCGTGTTAATTTGGCGCTAGTTTGGTTGCATTTGGAGTTTTATAGCTCGAGTTAAAGGTGTTGCAAGTTAGGTTAAAATTCTGGAAACGATCTGAGTATAGGTTCGGTTAAACAGTAACTGGGATAAGCATAATGGGAGAATTCTTGGTTGCAAATTGGGTCAAAAATCTGGGACGGTTTGGGATATAGGTTCAGTTTTTGTCTAATTGTGAATGCCCTGATCCTCCAAATTTCGTGGGGTTTGTTTTGTTGGAAAGTAGACTTAATTTCCTACTGAATAGGCACTGATTTCGCTAAATTTCGTTGAGAATTGAGGGAGAAGATTTGATTTCAAAATGACTAATAATTCTGTCCGAATTTTGTGGGGTTTGTTGCTCCAATTAAGTTGTCAATTATTAATTGTTAATTTGCTAAATTAGTTGGTTAATAATTGTTGGTTGTTGGGCGTCCGTGTGGCTGCCTGGTAGGTGCTGTCCTAGGTGTTGTCAATTAAAATGATGTTGAGTATGTGATTAAGCCAAATTGTTGTGATGTTGCAAATTGTGGTGATGTGGCCAAAGTGCTATAAATTGTTAAGTTGTAATTGTTGACGACGATGTTTATATGATGACGACGAGTTGCCTCTATTTATGGACAGGTGATGTGATGTAGGCCTATGGCCAGTGACGTTGATGTGTGATTGTTTGACTGTTGTGCATACATCATTGGGTCGCATGCATACCATGAACATTAGGCCTTGTGCCAGGGACGAGAAAATTAGGCCTTTGGCCAGCGACGATATTTTAGGCCTTGTGCCAGCGACGAGAAAATTAGGCCTTTGGCCAGCGACGATATTTTAGGCCCTTGTGCCAGTGACGGAAATTAGGCCTTTGGCCAGTGACGTAGGTTGGTACCACATGCATATGCATTGCTTGAGTCTCATATCGCATTCATATTGCACGACTGATTGAATGAAGTTGTTTGGCCATTGTGATGTGTTGTTAAAGTGATGTGTTGTTGTGAAAGTGACTTGTTAATGTATACTTAGCTGGTTTTAACTGTTAAGAGTGATGTTGCTTGCTGTGATTAATTGATGTCTTGAGCTTTGTATGTGGTCTTTCATACACTTCTTATATTGTATGGAATCTCACCCCTTTTTGTGGTTGTTACTTTATAGGTGAGCCCGAGTGAAGATTGTAGTCTTCCTTTTGCCTGGTGTCGTCTGCTCTGATAGGTAGCACTTGGGGAAGGGTCGATTACTGTTTTTAAATAAATTTCGGTTGATGTTGAATCTTTTAGTAATTGGTGCACTTTGCACTTTGTCGGTTGTTGGTGTTTTTAACGACGTTGAATAGTTCCGCTGCATGTTTTGAGAAAACTACGAGGTTTTGTTTTACGTTGAAAAATGCGACACTCTTTTGGCGCGAAAAACTCTGATAATTTATGAATAAACGATGGGTGAAAAAAGGGTGTTACATTAGTGGTATCAGAGCAATGGTTGGTCCGTCCGGCCAAGTCGTCGAGTCGTTGTGTCGGTGTACGACCAACTGTTGTATTTTTATTCTAACTATCGTTTGTGTTGCAGTCATTGTTTGTGTTGTTTGTGTTGTAGTGATGCTCCTGCAGGTAAAAGTAAACCGAAAAAACCGCTGATGGTAAGAGAACTAGTGGGGGAGATGCTCCTACTGGTATTGTGTGCTTTATTGTGTTTCCGTGTGAACTCTCTTTTGTTTTTGGTTTTATTTTTAACCTTCCTGTTGTGTGAACTTGTATGTAGATTGTTAGTGGAAGAATGTTAGCTTAGGCGGGTAAATTTCGAGGACGAAATTCTTTTAAGTGGGGGAGAGTTGTAACAGCCCAAAATAATTGATTAATTTATTTAATTAATTATTTAGGATTTATGTGGTAGAAATAATAGAAAAAATTATTTATTAGTATATGTGGACCTAATTATTAGTGTTAGTATTAGTAAATTAGAAGTGTTAAGTGGAGGCCCATGATTAGGTCACGTAAGATAAGAAAAAGCCCATGAGGTTAAGTGAGTTTATAAAAGGGATAGGTTAGGGTTTTGTTGTCATGAGAAGGAAAAAGAAAAATAAGGATTAGAGAAGTGAGAAGAGGAGAGGGAAGGCGTGATCCACAAGCTAGAAGAGAGAGAGAGGCGTGATCTACAACCAAGGAGAGAGAGAAGGAAAGCTAGGGTTTTACACATCTCCTAATCTAAGGTTTCGTTTTCTCCAAGCTAAGGTAAGGGTGGGATTTAATTCAATATAAGGGTTTATGAGGGATCTACATGTGGGGTTTTAGGGTGTCTTGATCACCATATTGTTGTCTTAAAAAATCGCATGCCCTATGATTGTGTGCCTTGTTGAGTAATTTGATGTATGCTTGATTTCCTCACATTCCTATGCCTAAATGATATCTTGTTATGCTCATAGTAATAATTGTTGCCATATGATGATTTGTTGTTGAGAATTTATGATTAACATGTTTTATGATGATTTGGATGTGATTGTGGGTGTTTGGTGTTGTGTGTTGTTGATTTTAAACAAAATTTCTGGTTGTAGGGCGCATAGGGCACATTCTGCGTGGATTCTGTAAACAATCTATCAGTCCGAAAATTATGGGGTTTACCTTTTTAGAAACTAGACTTAATGCTTGTTAATTTGGCGCTAGTTTGGTTGCATTTGGAGTTGTATAGCTCGAGTTAAAGGTGTTGCAAGTTAGGTTAAAATTCTGGAAACGATCTGAGTATAGGTTCGGTTATACAGTAACTGGGAACAATATAGTTGTCTAAAAATTATGTGGTTTGTTTTTCTGGAAACTAGACAAAATTTTCTACAAATTAGGCACTGAGTTTACTCAATTTGGATAAGCATAATGGGAGAATTCTAGGTTGCAAATTGGGTCAAAAATCTGGGACGGTTTGGGATATAGGTTCAGTTTTTGTCTAATTGTGAATGCCCTGATCCTCCAAATTTCTTGGGGTTTGTTTTGTTGGAAAGTAGACTTAATTTCCTACTGAATAGGCACTGATTTCGCTAAATTTCGTTGAGAATTGAGGGAGAAGATTTGATTTCAAAATGACTAATAATTCTGTTCGAATTTTGTGGGGTTTGTTGCTCCAATTAAGTTGTCAATTATTAATTGTTAATTTGCTAAATTAGATGGTTGATAATTATGGGTTGTTGGGAGTCCGTGTGGCTGCCCGGTAGGTGCTGTCCTAGGTGTTGTCAATTAAAATGATGTTGAGTATGTGATTAAGCCAAATTGTTGTGATGTTGCAAATTATGGTGATGTGGCGAAAGTGCTATAAATTGTTAAGTTGTAATTGTTGACGACGGTGTTTATATGACGACGATGAGTTGCCTCTATTTATGGACATGTGATGTGATGTAGGCCTATGGCCAGTGACGTTGATGTGTGATTGTTTGACTGTTGTGCATACATCATTGGGTCGCATGCATACCATGAACATTAGGCCTTGTGCCAGCGACGAGAAAATTAGGCCTTTGGCCAGCGACGATATTTTAGGCCTTGTGCAGCGACGAGAAAATTAGGCCTTTGGCCAGCGACGATATTTTAGGCCCTTGTGCCAGTGACGGAAATTAGGCCTTTGGCCAGTGACGTAGGTTGGTACCACATGCATATGCATTGCTTGAGTCTCATATCTCATTCATATTGCACGACTGATTGAATGAAGTTGTTTGACCATTGTGATGTGTTGTTAAAGTGATGTGTTGTTGTGAAAGTGACGTGTTAATGTATACTTAGCTGTTATTAACTGTTAAGACTGATGTTGCTTGCTGTGATTAATTGATGTCTTGAGCTTTGTATGTAGTCTTTCATACACTTCTTATATTGTATGAATCTCACCCCTTTTTGTGGTTGTTACTTTATAGGTGAGCCCGAGTGAAGATTGTAGTCTTCCTTTTGCCTGGTGTCGTCTGATATGATAGGTAGCACTTGGGGAAGGGTGATTACTGTTTTTAATTAAATTTCGGTTGGTGTTGAATCTTTTAGTAATTGGTGCACTTTGCACTTTGTCGGTTGTTGGTGTTTTTAACGACGTTGAATAGTTCCGCTGCATGTTTTGAGAAAACTACGAGGTTTTGTTTTACGTTGAAAAATGCGACACTATTTTGGCGCCAAAAACTCTGATAATTTATGAATAAACGATGGGTGAAAAAAGGGTGTTACATAACCTCACAGATCCGGCAAACCGACGAAAATCCTTCAAGCCAAGACCATCCTTCAGAATAATCTCGGCTTGGGGGGCAACTGTTCTGGAGTCAACCAGGGGGTCCCATTAGCAAAACCAGGCGGTGCGCTTAGCAAGTAATATGGGTCAGCCCAACAGATTCAGCCCATATCCACCTCATGTGAGCCCAACATGCTTGGACGGTCAAGATCGACTCTACCCATCCAACGATCCACGAGAGGGCACGATTTTGGATAAATACAGGCAACGATCCACCTCATGTGATCCCAAAGAAAGGTTCAATCTCTAATCCTTAGTACCTTCACTCATATATTCTATATACTGACTTGAGCGTCGGAGTGGCTTGCAGGTACCCCCCCCCCCCCCGGGCGCTCACTGACCTCCTGCTAGGATAGCGAGAGACCTACCAACAGCAGCCGACCAAAAAGCTGCTCGGTACAGAACATCATTATTTGAAAATCATTATTATGGTTTTCATTCTCAATCTCCTACACCTGATTCCAACCAACATCTCAAGCATATGAGCAAACCTCCTTTTCCTATTAAGTTTAGCAACAATAAACCAAAAAGGCACAAAATTACCCATCCATCCACAAAGCAAAATTAAACATAAAAATGAAGTGCCTTGTCACTTAACAGAACCAAGAAAAGAACAGACCCAAATATATCCAAGTTATTGAAAAAACTGCAGCACCTTCTAAAGCCTCTTGTAAAGTCCGAAGCAACTTAAGTCTAAAGCAACTTCTTCCTCTGTTGCTTCAATCTTCACAGAATTCTGAAGAGCAGAACCCTTTAATTCCATCCCATGTTCTTGATTTTCACATACTTTCCTGAACTGTGTTCTGCTACTGTTTCACCTTTAGTGCTATCATTCTTGTTCCCTGATTTCTTAGCCCGCTTTCCATCACAACCATCATTCTGCACAACACAATAACTCACCAACCTCAACTCCAATAACAAAACTTCAATTACATCTCAATAAAATAAAACAAATACTAATTCAAAAAAAAAATTAGCAATTTTCTATAAGCAGATCCATTCTCCATATTTTAATATCAATTTTTACATTGACTATACTAACAAATAGTAACAAATTTCCCGTAGACACAAACTCGGTTACACAAAATCGTTTTTTATTTTGTTTTTAATTTTAGATTACTGAATGAGCAAGTACCACGCCATTGCTACTGCCACCGCCATTTCTGGTGGAGATGCATTTAACCGATTCTTCCACCGAGTCGCGCCTTCTCTCTGTTCCGAACCGACCATGTCACTATCCGGATCTTCTCGGGTCGGAGCGAAAACGAAAACGAAGAAGAAAGATGAAGGAAAACGAAAACGAAAACCCTAAACTCAGTTCTCAAATCCCAAATCCGACAAACCCTAAACAAAAAAGATGAACCAAAGAAGAACGAAATGAAAAATGAAAGGGAAACAGAAGGGAACGATCGCAGTGAGAAGCAGTGAGAGATTTCAAATCGTACCTGGATAAAATCGCAGTGAGAAGCAGATCTGCGTGTCTTTAGTTCTCTCTGTAGCGTGCGTGTCTTATCAGATCATGGGGGCTCGCCGGAGCTCGTGGTTGAGGGGTGGTGGTGAGGAAACACAAAAGGTCCAGAAAGAGAGAGAGCCGAGGAAGAAGAGTCAAAAATTGGGTGTAGAGGGAAAAGGAAGATGATGAAAGGAAAGGAAGATGCGAGAGGGGAGAGAGAGATACGAATGAGAGGGGAGCGAGATGCGACATAAGCCCAATTTGTTTCGTTTCTATAACGGGTGGTTTTGTGACCCGTTATGGAAGCCTAAATTTTTACACTTTCTATAACGGTTATGGAATGGAACCGATATGAAAGATGGTTTTTGTACTTTCTATAACGGTTCGTGTGACAACCGATGTAAAAATTATAATTTTAGTTACAAAACTGCCACCGCGTCACTTTTAACATCAGGTCGTTATCAACCGATGTGAATGACTGTTATAAAGTGCATTTTTTCCACTAGTGTTCGTCGATGGTTCGATCGTCCCTCCTGCTGAAAACGATCCTCAATTTCAGATGTGGTTGCGATGCAACAACATCGTCGCCTCGTGGATCCTCAACTCCGTGTGCAAATGACTCGCGGTGAGCATCGTCTAGTCGTCCACCGAGCGTGATCTTTGGCCCGATCTTGAAACCCGCTTTCAACAAAAGAATGGCCCTCGCATTTTCCAGCTCCGTTGTGAGTTTGTTGGCTGCAATCAATGATCGTCTTCAGTCAACGCCTACTACAATAAAATTAATGCGCTTTGGGAGGAACTCAGCCAATCTGTTCCCAGTCACCACTGCAACTGCGGCGGCGTTTATCCGTTGGTCGACCACATCAACTCAGAGTATGTGTACACCTTCCTGATGGGTCAAATCCTGGTAATGAACCATTTACCCTCTATCACTCAAGTGTTTGCCCTCGTTCTCCAAGAGGAAACCCAATGTGCTGCTGGGAATCTTGATGCTGCCAAAAGCACTCAACTTGCCTATGCTGTTCAATCCAATACTAAATCATCCACGGCAAGGAAAGATCGCCCCCTATGTGCTCATTGTGGGCTCCTTGGTCACACCAAGGACAAGTGTTTTCAGCTTCATGGGTACCCTCCAGGCCACAAGAAGTTCAAGGCATCTATGGGTATTGTCAATGAAGGACCCCCTCTGCCACTCCTTCAACAGAATAGTCTCAACAAATGCTTGCCTACATACAAACCCAGATATCCAATACCACTATCACAGAAGGTGACACAACAGGTAAACTTTGCATAGGTATCAGCCTTTCTGTTCTTGCTAAATTACCTAGGTCGGCTAGATACTTATGGCTTGTGGATTCTGGTGCTTCTGCACATATTTGCAACAATTTTACACAATTTCTTGAACGCACTATATTGCATAATCCTTTTGTAACTTTACCTAATAATCACAAAATTAAAGTAGCTGTTGTAGGAACTGTGCAAATTAGTCCCAATTTCATCATTGAAAATGTGCTCTATATCCCTGATTTTAATGTCAGTTTAATCTCAGTAGGTGCCCTGTTGTATTCCAAGAAATATGATGTTCATTTTACTGATTGTGATTGTATCATACTGGACAAAACTCTACAGAGGGTGTGTAACACCCCGGTATTTCTTTAACAAAGAAATACCTAAATATACAATTTGGTATAAATCAGAGTATAAAAATTCCTGTTTAGATATACATCTTTACAAGAAACAGCGGAAACTAATAAAATAAATAATACAAGCTCGAGTCATACGACCGAATACAGAGACAACTACAGAAGAACAAGGACAACTATAAATAAATCAATCTTCGATCTTCTCCTCGAACCCGACGACCAACTGTGACACCTGCTGTCCTTATAACCTGTTCTCTGTAAAAACAAAAAATATGGATTGGGTGAGACAACTTGTCTCAGTGAGTCCTACCGTGCCCCCTCACTAACACTCGGTTCATTTTATTAAACCGTTAACAATCATGTTGATAACGAACACGTTACAGCGAATTGTTGATCGTGAACCTTGCCACAAATCTCAACAAGTCGAGTCCAATCAAACAAGTCTTTATGTTTTATGAGGAACAGCCGGTTGTGAATAACCACGAATACCGGAGAATTATATTTGTTGATTAGTGTAAACCAGTGGTGAAACCTCACTCATCCCGGCACACAATCATGTAATTAATTTAGTGTAAACCAGTGGTGAAACCTCACTCATCCCGGCACACAATCATGTAATTAATTTAGTGTAAACCAGTGGTGAAACCTCACTCATCCCGGCACACTAATACCTTATTATTTAATTAATTTGTTTAGTATAATCCGGTGGCGAAACCTCGCTCATACCGGAAACCCGTGAGTTGACCACGCCAAAACACATACAGGGCCTAGATAAGGGGTCATGACTACCCTCTCTAGTATACTACTTGTCAGGTCGTCACCCAACGAACGATATATACGACAATACATATCAACGATCACCAAAGGATCAAACATAAGCTTATGATACATGTTCCATTTCATTTCATAATCCGTTTATGAAGAGTTCTTTTAACTTCCAGAATTAAAAATCAATTCCAGGTCTTATATCCATATATAAGTTCAGCCCAACCATTACTCGGTGTGCTCACACGAAATCTAGGATTTTCGTTCTCGACCAAAATAGGTTCCAAGACTCTTTTTCAAAAATATAGTTTGAACGGTTTGAAATTTAGTTTTCAATAGGTTGGTAGCTTTAAAATAGTTTGAGGAAGGGATTAGGAAAGGTTCGGGATTGAACGGAGCGTTGAAACGAGAAAAACGGAATTAGGCATCAAAGGGTCACAGTGGCGCGCGGCGCGCAACCCACGCGTGACTGGCGCGCGACTTGACAGAAGCACAGCCCAGAATCACGCACGGCGCGCGACTCCCGCGTGAACGGCGTGCGAATGGACAGAACCCAAACTCAAGAGTGGCGCGCGGCGCGCGACCTGCGCGCGAATGGCGCGCGAGTGGACAGAACCACCAGTCTGATGCTCAACTCAAAATTTTCTCATTTTCGTTCTCCATTCACTCTCGGTTCGATTCCTAAACTCCGTTCCACCTGAAACCCAGAAGATTGGCAATATTCCAGAGTACATTTCGAATGCAAAAACATTGTCAAAATCGTTTCAATTCGCTTATGATTCTCAAAACCGTAAAATATCAATTTCTCCAAAACTCAGAATTTTGTTTTCAAACACCGTAAAGGATCGGTTTCCAGTAAAATTTCAGAATATAATAAGGTTCAAAACTTTCAATTCATTCCCCTAATCGTGAGTAGAACTCACCCGGTTGACGATTGCCAAGAAATCACGTCGAAACACGGACGACCGGATTGTAACCACTCGAACAATCCCCGTAGTCACGTACACGCTCCTAGTGCCTCCGCATCTGGACTCGATGGGTCCCACATGCACCACCAGTAACTAAGTCAATCATCCTCGCTACTGGACCCCACTTCAGTATATCGGACTGATGGCGTTCGAGACTTCGGCGAACCGAACTCAATTTGATGAACCACATTTCCAGCATTCTTCTTTCTGTTTTCCAGAATCAAGGAGCAGTTTTGAAACAGAGTTATCTCAGTCAATCCGTAACCAAATCTACTCAAATCAGTGCCCATTTTGAAGAAAATTTTGTCTTCTTTCTGATGATCAAATTTTCACACGCATGCATCCAGAGGTTTGGGAGATATCACCAAAACAAGATTACTGGTCCAGGACAGTGCTTGGTCCTGAATCCGAAACTTGGGAACATGATATCGTCTTCATTTCTCCATGAAATCATACGATTCTTGTGCCTAAAATGAAGAGCTTCGTGTCTAGTTTCCAGAGGAACAAGAATCACAATCATCGGAGCTGTGTATATTGAGATACGATGAAAACAATGAAGATAGGTAAAACGGGTTTTACCCAGAATTTCTGTTCAACTTGGATCATCAACCCCAAATCAATTGCAACTACGAATTTGGGCTTTAATCTTCTGTACCAGCAACATTACAACCTTCAGACACTTCCTAGTCCACGAAATTTGTCGAGATGCACTTCTCCTCTAGCTCATAGTGAACATGCAAGGCTTCATGAGTGACAAAACTCCATTTCTTCAAGCTTGGGGCTTCAAATTTCGAAAATGGTAATATGCAAGGGAGGATGAGAGAGCTTCAGAAATTAGTATCACTAGAGAGGAATTCGAAAATAGGAAAGGATGGGCTGTCTACCACTTGCATGCATCCAGAATTCTAGAAGATCTCTCCACCCCTTCTTCTTATATCTCCCCTCTCTCTCCCTATTCTCTTGAGTTTTTATTTTTCTGTTTTGCTTCCTTCTTTCTTTTCAGCTGGAAGTGTTAGGATGTTGTGGCTAATGTTGGTTCAGCTGAGTGAGAGTGGGAGGGGCTGAGGGCTTAAGTTGTGGTGAAATGACCAAATTGCCCTTGGCCCATCTAAGTCATGGTTTGGAGGCTAAAACCCCAATAATCTTATGGCTTTCCGCTCGGCATAGGTTTTCTCGACTAATCCTCATTCGAGTCGAGACTAACTTCTCATTCAATTGATACGTCTTCGATGTGAGGCGAAATGACGATTTTACCCTTCCGCTGAATTGTTTAATTAAATTATGACTAAGCCAAAATTAAACGTAGAGTAGGATTTCTTTGGACTTTTCCTCGACTATTAATCCCCGAGACACGACCAATTATTCCCACAAATAATTTCTCGGTCTTAGGCATCATAGTACGAGTCTTTAAAAATTAGGGATGTTACAATCACCCCAACTTTTAAAAATTTTGTCCTCAAAATTTACAAGACGAACCTTAAGCGAAAAGATATTGATATCGGGTCATCATGTCCTTTTCCAATTCCCGAGTAGCCTCTTCGACTGAGAAGCCCTCCTAGACTATCTTGACAATTGGAATAGTCCTCGACCGCAATGTCTTCACACCACGCCCTAGGATAGGACTAGGAAAAGGTTGGAATGGTAATTTCGATCGAAGATCGTTCGTATCAACGCTCATGGCTGAGGTGGATCGGAAATAGATTTTCTCAACAGAGACACGTGAAAGACATCATGAAGATACAGACTCCCTTCGGAAATTGACTGTTCCGACCTCTTGAAAGCTGACTCTAATTGTTATAGACAATGGAATGCCTACAATCTGTTGAGAACACGAACTTATAATTTATGGTATCAACACATCCTGCACTCTCGAAGCCAGGAACTCGGAAGGTTTCGGCATAGCCATAGCTTGAATTAGAAAGGAGACGATGCCTATGAGACGAGTACTTGGAAATCACACTACGCGGTATCCGGAAGAAAAGTTTCATTTCCTTCCTAGGTTACGCCCACAAAAGCGCTTGACTCAATTTACAAAAATCTTGACCGAAGCAAGTAGAGTTATTTTTATAAAACAATTTGACTCTCAGTCCCACGGAATGTAGAAAATACCTTTTTCTTGCAACTTGACTCAATAAAACTATAAAGTGGTGGTGATTTATTCTTTCATTAAATCTTTTCCAAAGCTTGAAAGTACAATAGTCTCATTTGAATAAAAATTCTTTTCAATGGGGCTTTCCAATAACAATAGCTTGAAAAAAACACGACTATACAAAACGATAATTCACCCCAACTTATAAATGACCTTACTCGATGCACGACGTTTCAACAAAGCGGAATCTCATTCTAAAATTTTTAAAATTTGCAAGTTCGAAAGTGAGAATAAAGGTGTTATTTTGTTGGAGTCAAACATTTGTGCGATCAAAATCTCGCAAACTTTTATCGTGCTTGAGTTAGGTTCCGTTACAACAAATATAATTAGGTTCGTTCGAGGAAGGGATCGGGAAGGATATTGAGCCGAAATGAAAGCGGGTTTTTGCTTTAAAAATTCTTCTCAAGCCCCTATTCCACTCGATTCAATTCACTTCCGTTCAATTCCTTTCTCGAATCGGTCCAAGACAAAATTTCGAGATTAAAAAAACAAAGGTTTGCATTTCGTGGCAAAAATAGACACGACACAATTGGCTCAAAAGACTATACAATAGTTATAGGATGCACTATCAAGGACTTATGTGTCATACATTCACTGTCCAATCATTTAGTCTCAGACCGACCTACGGTTCATCCTCAGACATTCTTCCATCATACTGGTGGGTTGGGTAAAAGAAAGATGCACTATGCGTATTCAATTCATCGAATTCTTAGAAAGCCTCGTGTACTGGCTAAATCAGACAACTCTGAATTCAGTACATACTTGCTTTATTGACATCTTGCCGATAGATTATTAGCATGGTGAAACTAGCTTCGATCCATCCGATGGATCAAGGTCATAACAACTTACTGTCAACCCTAACGGGATCCAGATTAACGATTGGAGTTTCACTTCAGTAGCGGAAGCTTGAGCACTAGAAATGCGGAAAGATGATTGCCCTATAACGTGGCTTGATACTTCTCCGACTAGCTATTATATTCACGTGTCACCTAGCCTTCCATTACTTCTGAGCAAACGTTTTGGTTAACCCACATCTTTGGTTATCTTAGAAACATTTCTAGTATTTCAGGTAGTCACCGGTACAACCGATGTTTTATCTAACCCAAAATAACTTTTGTTTTCAAAAATTCCCTGGTGCCACCGCAATTTCAATTTCGTGACTAATCCGAGAATAATTACTACATCGAAGTTAATCGAGAAACCAAGGATTGTCTAGGATGACTCTAAATCTCATCTTCTAAAGAAAACCTTATGTCATTCTAGTAAGATTTCTAATATCGAAATTCGCATCTCCTTAAGATAGGGATTGATGAGTATCGGTAGATTAAAATGGACCTAAATGGATATTAATGAACCAAGGGCATTTTGGTCATTTCCGTACCCTTTAAAACCTTTAACCCAAACTTCCCAACATCAAACACATTCCTCAATTTAAAAGATCCATAACCAAGATTGTGGAAGGAAATTATGGGCTAGTGATTATTTAGAGGTGAATTAAAGTAAGGAAATCACTTAAGGGTATTTATGTCTTTTCCCACTCAAGTAAGCCTCAGCCCATTACCTCACTAGTCTCAAATATTTTTCCTGGTCCTTCTTCATTATTCTGAAACAGAAAGGAAAGGAAGGAAAAAGGGGTAAAGAGAGAGGGGGAGGCCATGAGGGAGAAGAAGGAGGAAGAGGGGGAAAACTCAAAGATGGATGCATGTGTACTTTTCTTCCTCCATTCCATTCAGTTTTTCATTCTCTATCCAATGACAGCAGCACCAAGGCCTGATTCTCCCTCATCCTCAAGGTGCCATTTTCGAATTCTCAAAGCTCATATGATCAAGTTGGTGAGTTTGCCGTTTTATGTGCTATTGGTGCTTCATAATCACTTTCCTAAGCCCAATGGTCATGCTAGAGTACTTCCTCCAACCACATTTCAAAGTTTCTGGAGATTGGGTGTAGCTTAGTTCAGTTATGGATGTTACAAAATGACTGGTCCAGAACAATGCACTCTTGACCTTCTCTACCCCCCATCCTGGGCCCTTTTCTGACTTAGTAGGCTACCCAGCAATGCACTCTTGACCTTCTCTACCCCCCATGTAGAGTTTTTGCCTTCCGTGGGAATCGAACCTTGTACCCTGAGGCTTAGGTACAAGCTCAATGCATTCCCACTACCAATTGAGCTCCAAATGTAACACCCCGGTTTTTTCTAACATGTAGAAGCACCGAAATGTACAACTAGCGGAATAATCAGAGGACACAGTTCCTGCTTATAATTGGACCAACAAAACTTTTTCCGAAATAAACATAAGATCGGAATAATAACACTTCATACAATAGAAGTCATTCGGCATACAACCGATCGGAGTACAACATCCGAGTCCAATAAATAAAACAGAAACTGAAATAAGGTTTATACAACTCATACAACACAAGTTAGTACAACCCAGAGGTACAATAACAATAAAGGAAAACAGCTAGGTCTTCGGCGTCTCCAAGAGCATAGTACTACTCATGCACAATAGCCTTCCTCTTGCCCTGCTTAGCTGAAAAACAACAACATATGATTGGGTGAGATAACATTATCTCAGTGAGTCCTACCGTGTGTGGGCATCCTCGTCTAGAGCATTGGCAGCACACAGTACCTTCTCTTCCTCATTACATTGTAGAGTTACAAAGATCCTCTCCATTGCATCAACCCAGAAGTGAGCTTTCATAACATCGGATTCTCCCTTGAAGATCGGAGGTTTCATCTTTAAGAACTTAACATCCTGGGCCCTTTTCTGACTTAGTAGGCTACCCAGCAATGCACTCTTGACCTTCTCTACCCCCCATGTAGAGTTTTTGCCTTCCGTGGGAATCGAACCATGTACCCTGAGGCTTAGGTACAAGCTCAATGCATTCCCACTACCAATTGAGCTACTAGCTCAATTGGTAGTGGGAATGCATTGAGCTTGTACCTAAGCCTCAGGGTACAAGGTTCGATTCCCACGGAAGGCAAAAACTCTACATGGGGGGTAGAGAAGGTCAAGAGTGCATTGCTGGGTAGCCTACTAAGTCAGAAAAGGGCCCAGGATGTTACAGGGTGATTGGATGATGTGATCTCATTCAGGGTCTTTTTCCTCTCACCAACTGTGGGTCTTCATTGAATAATAGGCTGTTAGAATCCCCCAGCCCCTGTCTTCCCACATCTCATGTTTTTACCTCTTGTAATACTGTCAATAGTAAACTTGATTTAGCAAAATTGTGGGTCTTCATTGAATAATACGAAGAATACTGGGTCGGGTCGAGCGGCCCAATAATCAGCCAGCATTTCACGTCGATTTGGATCAGGTCGCGACCCGTAAAGAATGTTGGTCCTGTGCGAGCGGCCCAATAGCGACCCGGCGTCATCTAATGCCCACGATGGAAAGATCAACGGCGGAGAGGAATCCTCGCAAGATCCGACGGTCGCCTGCAGCACCCCTGGTACTATATAAACTGTCCATGACATCACCTGACAGGTACGTTTTTACAAATATCGTTACTATACTCGAATATCACCCCACTGACTTGGGCGTTGGAGTGCCATCGCAGGTACACCCCGCGGGAGCTCTGAACGCGACCAACCCATAAAAAGGGACGACTTCAACACCTCGCCCGAGTCTCCAGATCAGCATCAACACAGATATATTTACTGCATCAAAGGGACCGATCGCTCAGCGAAGAGTCCGGTTCATTGGCGACCACTGTGGGAGAGAGAACATCCCCACCCTGACTGATATGCCTCCACGAGGCAGACCGCGTGGCGCATCGCTCCCCGAAACATGACTGCAATCCCTCAGCAACAGCTGGTGCCGGAGGGCGACGTCGCCGACATAGGCGATACTGCATCCAGTGCACAAGGGGCTCCTCCCGACCACACTAGTGTTATGCTGCCGAAACGAGATCCTATAGGAACTGCGCGACCTGGTGAGATCAAGAGACAGGAACCTCGCCGATGAGGACGCTTCTGGGAGAGCGTTTACCGCGCCGGAGCAACGTCGCCGTGACGACGAATCGTCTAGACCTAGAGGCAACCCATCCAGAAGACATCGATCTCCCCAAAGGAGGTTACTTTTACACCGATCGCCCCCAAGAAGGCGAGGAGTGTCCCGGCCACGACCACGGACTCCACCCTCCTCGACCGACCCCACCTACTGGCCCGAGGAAGAGTCCTACCAAGAATCCTCATACGACTCATCTGGTTCGTTAACTCGGTCCAGAAGCCGATCACTGGATAGGTTCCCTCGCCCATATTGCGATGCGCCCCCTCCTTCACAGCCTCGTCGATGTGATTCCCCTCCTCAACGACGTGGTCATCGGGGCCACCACCCCGAAGGCCGATCATCTCGTAGGAGGGCGGGCGATGATGGCCTAGGACCTTTCACCCGTGAAATAGATGAGTACCCCATCCCGCGAGCGCTAGAGAAGACACCCTCTGATCTCAGGATGTATAACAGGATAAAGGACCCTGACGCCCACCTGCGGTACTTTGACTTGGTGATGAAGTATAGGCGGGCAGACAGGTCAGTCAAATGCATGATCTCCCTGTTGACCCTAGAAGGACCCGCTCTGGAGTGGTTCACCGAGTTAAGACCCAACACCATCTCATCCTGGGAACAATTGGCACGAGTTTTTAGCGCCCGCTTCACCGCATCAAGGGTGAAGCCTAAATCGCATGCTATCCTGAAGGCGATCAGGCAAGGCCCGGACGAGTCCCTCCGTGAGTATGTTGAGCGCTTTAACAAAGAGGCCACCAACGTACGAGGGCTGGAGGACGATATGCGCTAGTGGTTCCTTCGGGTCGGTCTCCGAACTGGTAGCTTGTTTGAGATAGAAGTTGGTGTGAACGAGCCGTCGGATCTCGAAACTTTCCTGCAACGATCGCAGAGGTTCATAAACTACGAGGAAAGAGCGATGGCCACCCAAGCCGTTATAGGGCATGCAAAGGAACTCCAAACGAACCGAGTCCAAGACCCCAGGAGGGATAGGGGAGACTGGGAAGGACCATCCAGGGAATTCAGGCAGAAAAAATTCTCCAATCGGACCAAACTCAACACCTCGTACTTCCAGATCTTGGCCGAGTGTGCAAACGCGGAGTTTAAAGATATAAAGAGGCCCAATCCACTCGTCCTTAAAGAGGGGCAGGGCCCATCTCGCAGGTACTGCCGTTATCATAGAAGCAACGGGCATGACACAAACAACTGCATGGCCCTAAAAGACGACATCGAAGAGCTGATTAGGAGAGGAAAATTGACCCAGTATGTCAAGAAAGGGCAAACAAATAAACGAGAAGAGAAGGACAGAGAACGATCCCCTCGAAAGGGCATGTCCATCGTGAATAAAGTCGGTAATGGTACGAAAGAGGACGAGGATGAGGACAGGGAGGAAAGGAACGACCAAAGGAGGTCACGGGGACGCGCTGTCGCGATGGTAATTACTGGAGGGTGCCCCACGGAAGGGGGAGAAACGAATAAGTCATTGAAAAGGCGATGGAAGGAGATAATGAACGTCGCCTCGACCTCCGCGCCCAGACTCCCCTCAAATAGGCCGCCCTTGGCATTTGGCAACGACGACTTGCTCGATGGGAAACCAAACAAGTACGTCCCGCTGATCGACACCGTGGTAATGGCTAATGTCGAGGTCAGAAGAATCCTTGTCGACCAGGGAAGCTCAGCCGATATCATCTTTGAAGACCTCCTCGACATCTTGAGAATACCCAGGAGCGAGCTGACGGCCTATCGGGGATCCAACCTGATAGGTTTCAACGGATCATCCACCACACCCCTCGGGATGGTGGAATTTAGGGTAACGTTTGGGGACGACAACGGGGAGAAACCCAAATGCATCATCGGTCGTCCCACTTTGGGAAAGCTAGAGGTCGTGACCTCGACCATCCATTTTAAAATGAAATTCTATTCAGACAGCAATGACGTGGTCACTGTTCCGGCGGATCTACAAGCCGCTCGACGATGCCTTTTCATGAGCATGAAGGAACAAGGAGAGTATGAAGCGAGAAAGACGATCGCCAAGGGCGGGAGTCTAGTCAATGTAGCCGATCTAGATGCCCGCTACAACTTAGACATCGACGTTGAAAAGGAGGACGATGATCTAGTTAGAGAGGGAAAGAACAAGTTCAAGATACTAGATTCACTAATCCAGTGTTTGAAGGGCCACACTAACGTATTTGCCTGGAGTGCGGCCGATATGCCGGGCATTCCCCCGGAAATAGCGTGTCACCAATTAACAGTGAACCCGACGGCCAAATGGGTCGCCCAAAGAAGACGGGCTCAGAGCAAGGAGAAAACCCTAGTGGCCAACAAAGCCGTCGACGACCTGCTAGAAGCTGGTTTCATCAAGGAAATCAAATACACGACGTGGCTATCAAATGCCGTCCTGGTAAAGAAGGCCAACGGGAAGTGGCGTATGTGTGTCGACTACACCGACCTCAACCGGGCATGCCCGAAAGATGCTTTCCCAGTGGGGTATTGACCGGTTGGTCGATAGCGCAAGCGGGTACCGACTGCTCTCTTTCCTGGACGCATACTCGGGCTACAACCAAATAGCTATGCAGCAGCCAGATCAAGAGAAGACCGCCTTCATGACCGGGGCCACCTATCAGCGCATATTGAATAGAATTTTTAAAAACCAAATTGGCAGAGTGGTCGAGGTATACTTGGACGATATGATAATAAAAAGCAAGCAAGATGTCAGTCATGTAGACGACTTGAGGGAAGTGTTCGCCGAGGCCCGGAAGAGCTCGCTAAAACTCAACCCAGAGAAGTGTACGTTTGGGGTCAGGGTAGGCAAGTTCCTTGGGTTCTACTTGACATAGCAGGGAATTGAGGCGAACCCCGACAAGTGCAGAGCGGTGACAGAGATGAGACCCCCCACCAACAATAGAGAAATTCAGAAGTTGAATGGGATGGTGGCCACTCTCTCTCGATTTATCTCAAAGGCGGCCAGCAAATCCCTACCACTCTTCAGGTTATTGAAGAAGGATGCCCCATTCGACTGGTCACCCGAGTGCGACAACGCACTAGAACAGCTGAAGAAGGCTTTGCTGTAGCCACCCATTTTGACCACACCAGAGCCAGGGGAAACACTATACCTCTACATGTCCATCAGCGATGAAGCCTTGGCGGCCGTGTTAGTACGGGAGGACGGCTTGAGACAGAATCCTGTATACTTCGCCAGTAAAGCGCTACAGGGACCAGAACTCAGGTACCAGTGGATTGAAAAGCTAGCCTTAGCTCTTATTATAGCATCCCGAAGATTGAGACCATATTTCGTGGCCCACCAGATCGCTCTCAGGACCGATCAGCCCATCAGGCAGATCCTACATCGTCCCGATTTGGCCGGAAGAATGATCAAGTGGGCGGTAGAGCTTTCAGAGTACGGGATCAGGTACGAGTCCAGAACGGCTACCAAAGCCCAGATTGTAGCCGACTTCATTGTGGAGATACTACATGTGGACGGCTCCTGAAACAGTAAAGGGAGCGGGGCTGGTTTGATTCTAGAGAGCCCAGAAGGGACGACGGTAGAGGTCTCGTTAACGTTTTCCTATCAAGTGGGCGGTAGAGCGTTCAGAGTACGGGATACTACATGTGGACGGCTACTCAAACAGTAAAGGGAGCGGGGCTGGTTTGATTTTAGAGAGCCCAGAAGGGACGACGGTAGAGGTCTCGTTAACGTTTTCCTTTTCCACTTCAAATAACCAAGCAGAGTACGGAGCGTGCATTGCAGGACTTATGCTCGCTAGAGAATTCAAAGGACAACGGGTCGAGCTTCGCTCTGACTATTTGTTAGTAGTGTCCCTGATTGGAGAGGCATATGATGCCAAAGACGAAGTTTTGTAGAGATACCTCGCTAAGGTACATGAACTGCTCGAGCAGTTCGAGCGCGCAGAGGTCCGACACATCCCTAGATCAGAAAATGCAAGGGCGGACGTGCTCTCGAAACTGGCGAGCACAAAAACCCCAGGGAACCACAGGAGCGTGATCCAGAAAATACATTCTCAACCCAGTGTCCGATTAGAAACAATCCCAATCACAAATGTCTGCACGATCGATCAGGGCGAGACTTGGATCGATCCCGTTCTAAAGTACATCGTGCAGGGGGGGGGAGCAGGACGACCCAAAGAAGTAGGCTCTCACCCGTTTGCAGGCATCGTCCTACTCAGTAATTGAAGGCAAATTGTTTCGCAGAGGATTCTCGATACCATTACTGAAGTGTCTGACGCCACATGAGGCCGACTACGTGTTGAGAGAGATCCACGAAGGAATATGTGGAAATCACTTGGGGGCACGAGCACTAGCTAAGAAGGCGCTTAAAGCTGGATACTATTGGCCCACGATGGAGGGCAATGCAAGCGCGCTAGTTAAAAGATGTGATAAGTTCCAGAGGCATGCTGATGTGCACATCGCCCCTCCGGTCGAACTAAACTCAAGACCGCGCCATGGTCGTTCACATGGTGGGGAATCGATCTTTTGGGCCCGTTCTCAGTAGCCCCAGGACAGCTGAAGTACTTAATCGTGGCAGTGGACTACTTCACCTAGTGGGTCGAGGCCGAGTCCTTAGCGACCATCACCTCCAGAAACTGCTTGAAGTTCTTTAAGAAGAATATACTTGTTCGATTCGAAGTCCCTGAGGTCATAGTCTCGGACAATGGCACCCAGTTCACGGAGAAAAACTTCCAAGAGTACATGTCAGGGCTGGGAATCAAGCAGCGCTTCACCTCGGTCGAGCACCCACAGACCAACGGGCAAGCAGAGGCCGCCAACCGAGTGATCCTGCGTGGGCTGAAAAGAAGGCTGGATGAATTCAAAGGCAAGTGGGCAGAAGAACTTCCTTTCGTGTTATGGGCTTATCGGACTACCCCGCACTCCACTACGGGCGAATCCCCATTCATTATGGTATACGGGGTAGACGCACTCATCCCGGTAGAAATTGGAGAGCTCAGTTTGAGAACCGCAAATCCCAAGACCCCTGATGAGAACGATCAAGGACTCAGGGAAGAGCTCGACTTGGTTGAAGAGCTTCGCACCAAAGCATCATTGAAAGAAGCACTTGTGAAACAAGGGATGGCGACTAAATACAACTCGAAGGTCATCCCTAGAGAATTCACCATCGGCCAGCTCGTCCTCAGAAGAGCGACGATAGGACAAAACTTCGCAGCTCAAGGCAAACTCGCCTCGACTTGGGAAGGGCCCTACCGAGTCGTCTCGAGGACAGGGAAGGGAGCCTACCAACTTCAAACCATGGGAGGCAGAGCAGTGCTAAGGACATTGAATGCGGCCAACCTCAGGCGATACTTCATTTAAATTTTGTGCCTAAATTCAATTGTAACACTGACAAGTACTCTATCGTTGACACTTTTGAATAAAGAAAGTAAACCGGGCGGGACACTCTTTTGCCACTGGGTTTTTATTGAGGCCCGCCCGACCATCAGCATAGATGGAATATTTTTATATGTTGTCTCATCCTTTTATGTTTTTCATAACAGATTCATTAACCGCCAGGCGGGTTGAAATCAAACTGAGTTTGATAAACCACTGAGCGGGTTCGAAGGTGCTTAGTCGATCTAAGTCACACACGAAGCAACCACGATCAATGGTCGCAACCCCAAGGGTGAGTTAAATCTGGGCACGAAGCCTAGTAAACTGCCTGAAGGCTAAAACACGAATTAAACACGACGAAGCGACAACAATCAATAGTCGCGCCGCCTAAGGCGAGTTAAATCTGGGCACGAGGCCTAGTAAACTGCCCGAAGGCTAACAAAACGAATTAAACAGAACGAGCGAATGACGATTTTAAAAGCCAAAGCATTGGCATAGTACATATTACAATAACGGGGCGACTCGAAGGCCGCCCAAATACGAATGTCAAAGAAAAATACTTGGAACATATTACAAATTTTTCAAGTTCAAAGAGGACGATCAAACACAACAACCTCTTCCACCAGGACGTTTCCCCGCTCGTCCTCCTCGGTGGGTTGGATGATCCGACCGTCTACATGGGAGTGGGAGAAGTTTATAATGTTGGGGTCGAGCTCCAGGTCCGGGTAGACACACCGCACCTGAGCCAAAGCCTCATCGCACCGCCCTTGCCAAATTGTAACAGTCGATTGGACGAGCTGATCATATTCCACATCGGCCTCTTCCCGCTCTTTCCTTAATGCCTCTATGGTCTTTCTCATCTCAGCTGCCTCACCGTTCAACCCGCTAACCTCACCAGACAGCTCCTTCACCTTGTCCGCTCTTGGGTGATGGTGGAGAGCAGGTGGAGAGCGAGGGCATCAGTAGTTGGTTGGAGAACGGCCTCTGACTCTTGTAGTTTTTTCTTAGTGGACTTCAGCTCCTCCCGCACTTCTGAGATGTAAACATAAGCACGGCTTAGCTTATCGGTTTTGTCTAAATTATCACTCTCCAACCATAAGTTTTGGGCGAGGAGAATACTACCTTTGGTCCGCTCCGCTTCTCCCTGCTTCATCATGGCAATCAGTCGAGACCCAGCCTTGGCCACCTCGGCCACAAACAGAAGGGGGTCTTCGCGAAAAACGCTTACGATGTCCGCCTCAGATACCTCTTCCAGATCGAACCCCGAGACGGGACTCTTTTGAGGTCCTTTGTGGGCCCTGGATATCATAGGGGCAGGGCCATCCTTGGTTAGATCGACGGTGGGAGGAGTGCGACCTCTCTTCATCTCAGCAAGGGTCGTGCTGTTCTCCCCTCCTTCAGTAGCCACGGTGTCCTCAGGAACCAGGGAAAGAATAACAGTAGGAAAGGACGGGCTGGGCTGGGGCTTTCTTACCTTCTTGACTTTCTTCATCAACTCAGCAAAACCTAGACTAGCCATTTCACCTGCGAAGAAGGAAAGAATACGGTCAACAAAAAAAAATGTGGGCCGACTGTAACAGCCCAGGTCCACCGCAGCGGCCACCCCAGTCCCACTGTTACCTCACGATCTTTTCTACCCCTCTTGTAGAATTTTTGCCTTCCGTGGGAATCGAACCTTGCACCTGAGGCATAAGTGCAAGTTAAACCCCCTTCCCACTACCAATTGTGTAACCTGAGGCATAGATGGGATGAAAGAACAGATGGCTGAAATCTTGAAGGTTCTACAAGCTTTGAGGGGAAAAGACACAAGTGAAGATGTCTCCGCTGGGAACACGGAAAATCATGTTACCAACCCCCCTCCTCCCAATGGACTCGGGATCCCGCATACAGTACACCCCACTGGGACTAATGACCAGGGTTACATATGGCCTCCTTACGGACTTCCACAAGGTTACACACCTCCGACAGTCGATGCTAATCCAGAAGACGGTCCCTCAGGAGTCGCGGGCCAACAACAGCTTACACCAACGGGTCACGATGGTAATTCGGGGGAACCACAAGTTCAAAACCCGAACCCCATCGTCGTACCACAAAGACTCCCACTTGGCTGCCCTCCACCGCCGATAGTTGACGCTCAAGCTCAGGGTTCCAACCTCAGGAATCCCACTCATTCACATACCCCAAATGTGAGCCCAGCCATAGTTCCGATGATTCATCCTTACTATGGTATGACTTGTGCCTCGTCCCTAACGTGGTCATCCCTCCAAAATTTAAGGTGCCAGACTTCGACAAGTACAGAGGGTCGACTTGCCCTGTAAGCCACTTAACCATGTACTGCAGAAGGATGGCGGTGTTTGCTCACGACGACAAATTGCTCATCCACTACTTCCAAGATAGTCTGTCTGGGGCAGCTTCGAGCTGGTACATGTAATTAGAACGTGCCCATATCAGATGCTGGAAAGACCTAGCCGATGCATTTTTGAGGCAATACAAATATGACATTGACATGGCTCCCGATAGGACACAATTGCAGAGCATGACGAAAAGAGACAATGAGTCCTTCAAAGAATATGCCCAACGCTGGAGAGGTTTGGCTGCACAGGTGGTACCACCTTTGTTAGAAAAAGAGATGGTATCAATGTTCATGGATACTCTTCAATCACCTTTCTATGACAGGTTGATTGGGAGCGTGTCTTCGAACTTTTCAGATGTGATCGTCATCGGAGAAAGATTAGAGAATGGATGGTGAAACGGGAAGATTGCATATAGCTCCGCTGGAACCAGCAATCAGAAAAGGCCCTTCCCAGGTTTCCCTAAAAAGAAGGACGGAGAAGCCAATGCCATCTCTGGATCAAGAAAGCCTCCCTACAACAACCCCCGACAAACTTTCCAAATACCCACTCAAACACCACAAGCCCCACCTCACCAAGTCAACCCAGGCTATAGACCACAAAACTACTAAGAAAGAAAGCCCGCCAATTTCGACCCAATACCCATGTCATACACAGACCTATTCAATCACCTCATCAGTCACAACTTGATCACTCCCCGTCCAATGAGACCCCTTCAACCTCCTTTCCCTAGGAGCTATGACCCAGAGGCTAGCTGTGGATTCCACGCTGGGGCAGTTGGCCATTCAACAGAAAATTGCAAGGCATCGAAATATGTAGTACAAGACTTAATTGAATCTAAATGGTTAAGCTTCGCAGAAGATGGTCCGAATGTTGCCACTAACCCTCTGCCAGGGCACGGGAAACCCTCCGTCAATGCCATTGAGGATGTTGAGGGGTAATTATTGGTCAGAAAGGTGGAGGACATTGTCACACCCCTGGACCTCATCCATGCTGATTTGTGTCACTTCGGAATCATTATGAAGGGATGTACCGGAAAGGGCTCGTGTGTTGATCCCCTTTGTGTCGGGGCCTCTGAAGCATTCAAGCCAGTCCTGCAAGACTTATTAGACCGACACATAATACAAATAGGTCTTCAAAAGAAAGAGGAAGGCGTGTCGACTCTCCAGTCAAGCATTGACCAGAGCAAGAGTATCCGGAAACCACTAGAAATCCTTTACAAAAAGGACACAAAGCTAACCACCGCTGTGCCTAAACCAATCACTATTCAAGTGCCAGTCCCTTTTCCCTTTAAAAGCACCAATGCGGTCCCGTGGAATTACAATGTGAAAGTTCAGACTACTCCTGATGTCATTAACATCTCGGACCGGTGGGATGACTCGAAGTGGGCGTTTCTATACCCCTGGAGGGCCTAGTGAGGACCGAACAAAAGAAGGGGACGAAAGATGTAACACCCCGTTAATTTCTAACTTGTAGAAATTACCGAAATGCACTACTGGCATACATCAGAGTACCTCCTGTTTTAAATACTGAACACCTACTAATACTTGATGCTAAAAACCATCAAGCGCGTTACATAACTTAACATGAAAATGCATAAAGCATTCTTACACCACTCAACTAGTGTTCAGTACTAAAATAGAAAGTGCGCGGAAGCGATTTACAACTTTATAACATAAGTCATACAATCGTACATACTAAGGAACTGAATACAAAACACAAAGGAAACTGAAATACAAGACATGATGAAATAAAGATAGCGGCTGCTCCTCAGGCGTCTCCATGACCATGCCTCATCATCTTCAACTTAGCCTGCAGTTCTGAAAAACAACAACATGGATTGGGTGAGACAACTTGTCTCAGTGAGTTCTATCGAGACCCCTTACTAATCCTCTCGGTTCAATTATGCTTGGTTCATTATCTAAAACTCATAGTCCTCAAAGTTGACTATGTGGCTGAACTATGCTCAATCACTGAGCCTAACAATGATCTATGCTCAATCACTGAGCTTAACAATGGACTTTGCTCAATCACTGAGCCTAACCATGAACTTTGCTCAATCACTGAGCCTAACAATGATTATTAGCATGTCACCGGTCACTTGGCAAAATAAGCTTCCGGTGAACCCAATCCACTAATCACTAGTGGGCAAACCTCAAGGGGCCTAGGTTCATAGGGCTCATGACTTCCCCTCCCCTAGCACACTAAACTGAAATAGGGTCGTCACCCTAACTTGATGTATATATTTTAATATACCTTGAACAATGATCTGTGAACATAACAGTGAGCATATACTTAACATGATCTTAATCTTAACCTAATCTTATTCTTACCATAATCTTGTCATTAGGTGATCTCACACGGAATTACTAACGTTGTTAACTTAATTATATCTATCCATTACCTAGTCAACATCATAATGTATCGCCCATACTCAACATTATGATTATCTAACTTAGTCATAATCAGTCGCATAATATATCAATCACAATCATAGCATGACAATCAAATCCATAACACGTTCCGTCTACCCGCATTGGGCCGTCAATAATCATTCACTCATGACAATAGGTTGTTATCATTAAGCTTAAGCAATTCCAACGAATTACAGTTATTTTATCATTTCATAACATTGGGAAGGAATTAGGATAGGTTCGGAATCAATTGGGAAGCGTTTGGACACCTTTAAAATTCTGGGTCAGACAGATACGCACGATCCGTGCGTAATGGCGCACGACCCGTGCGCGAAACGGAAATTTTCCAGGAAGCATCAGAAGGATCCGCACGATCCGTGTGCCAAGGCACACGATCCGTGCCTGATGCACAGTCCTGTAAAATGGCCATTTCATGCTGTTTTTAACTCCGTTTCGTGTCCAATTCCTTTCCCGATCGATACCTAACTTATCAACATTTAAGAACAGAGTATCATCCAGCCAAACAATTCACATATCCATCACTCAATCACAACAACAATCAAAGTCTCAATCAACAAATCATGCATTTCAATCATTCGAGCGACATTTTCACAAAACGGTTTCGACACCAGTTTTTCATAAAACGTGAGGTTCAATATCAGAACTTGACACACATGACCATAACACCCTAGTGAGTATAGAACTCACCTATTTGCCGAGACTTTAGTGATTCAACCGTTCCCGAGAACCACGAACTCTCCCCGGACTCGATCACAACACCAATTCACGAACTTTCTCCGGGATTGCTCCGAAACACTCCCCAACGAACCCAGCCACTGAGATGACTTCTAAGGTTGCTCTAATTCGAAATGTGGTTGCTGGAATTGGTGTTAAGGCTCACAATGAAGACATGCAAGGTCAGATTTGGCAATTTATCTAGGTGGAGCTTGGTTGTGCTTCAATGGTGATTTCAAAAGGAAGAGGAGGATGGTTGTGATTTTTGTATCATTAGAAAGGAAATGGGGAGCTGATTCAGAGTATGTAAAAATATTGAGCATGCATGGTGGTTTGAAGAAACTCTCACCTCTTCCCTTCCTCTCCCATTCGCACCCTCTCTCTTTCTCTCCCCTATGGTTCTGAATTTTCTGAAATGGAAAATGAAGTGTGTTTCTCTTCATTTGGTCCAGCTGAGGGAGTATATAAGGGGCATGGAAAAAGACTAAAATACCCTTTACTTCAACATTTCTTTCCCTAAGACTCCCTCAACCCTAATCACCCTAACTTATCATAATTAAATTCCCAATCACACACAATTTCATTCAAAAAAAAAAATTAAACAAGTCATTTTCAATTTAAATAATTTAAATCAATTCAATAAATCACTAGTAATTAATATTATGCTAATATAATTAAAGAGCAAAAATAGGGGATGTTACATTCACCCCAACTTTCAAAAATTTTGTCCTCAAAATTGGACTAAGAAATACCTTTTGCCGAACTGTCGCCAGCTTTGCCTTTCTGAGCGTCCATCACATAGATTCTTCCACGGGCGGAAGTTGCATTCTCTTCTCTGCTCCTTTTCCTCGCCGGACACTCGTGAGCGTAATGCCCTTCACCTTTGCAGTAATAACACATAGTTGACCCCAGACGACACTCTCCACCGTGAGGCTTCCCGCATTTTGGACACTTAACGGACCTTGGAAATTCAGACACCACTGCTTGCTTCCCTTTGTTAGAGTTACCTTTTGGCTCTTCACTTGGGGTTGGCAATTCCACTGTCTTTTTCTTTTCCTTCCGATATGCTTTCCTTTCTTCGTACATTCTGTTGAGATCTGCCTCTGCAACATAAGCTTGCTGCACCAATCCAGCATAACTAGTCATAGCATATGAGCTAAGACCTTGGGCCACATCAGCACGAAGACTTGCCCTATACAACTGCATCTTCCACTCATCATTCGGAGCATGCTTTGCCAACTGATAGAACTGCGACAACCTTTCGAACTTGGCGGTGAACTCACCCACCGACATCTCTCCTTGCCTCAGAATGACAAACTCGGCTTGCTTGCTTAACTTCATCACCGGAGGGAAAAAGTGACCAATAAACATCTCCTTGAAGTTAACCCAGGTAACAGGAGTTCCCTGGTTCACCATCAATTCATAAGCATTGGCCCACCAGGTTTGAGCATCTTCCTCGAGCATATGGGCGGCAAAGAGAACCTTCTCTTCTTCGCTGCATTGAAGAGTCCTAAAAATCTTCTCCATCGAATCCAACCAGAAATGTGATACCATTACCTTAGGTCCTCCTTTGAAACTTTGATGATTCATCTTCTGGAAACGAAAGTAAGCCCTATTCGGATCTTCCAGATGAGGTTGTTGAACATTCGGTTGTTGTTGATCCATCCTCTCATGATGCATCTGAGCCATTTGAGCCATCTGTTGCTGCTGCATTTGCATCATGTCATTCATCATCTTCTGCTGCGTCTCGATGACGTTCTGCATCCATTCGGTATTTGGATCAACAGGGACGCTTCTGCTACTTCCACCAGCCATGATTCTGCGAAATATGCACAAAGTGTTTAGTTGATCAGGCTAAACGTCTAATAGCATACTAAGAGGAATCACACTTAGAGGACTTAAGAGACTCATGATTCTAAGCCCGACTAGGTCGAACTGCTCTGATACCAATTGTAACACCCCGTTAATTTCTAACTTGTAGAAATTACCGAAATGCACTACTGGCATACATCAGAGTACCTCCTGTTTTAAATACTGAACACCTACTAATACTTGATGCTAAAAACCATCAAGCGCGTTACATAACTTAACATGAAAATGCATAAAGCGTTCTTACACCACTCAACTAGTGTTCAGTACTAAAATAGAAAGTGCGCGGAAGCGATTTACAACTTTATAACATAAGTCATACAATCGTACATACTAAGGAACTGAATACAAAACACAAAGGAAACTGAAATACAAGACATGATGAAATAAAGATAGCGGCTGCTCCTCAGGCGTCTCCATGACCATGCCTCATCATCTTCAACTTAGCCTGCAGTTCTGAAAAACAACAACATGGATTGGGTGAGACAACTTGTCTCAGTGAGTTCTATCGAGACCCCTTACTAATCCTCTCGGTTCAATTATGCTTGGTTCATTATCTAAAACTCATAGTCCTCAAAGTTGACTATGTGGCTGAACTATGCTCAATCACTGAGCCTAACAATGATCTATGCTCAATCACTGAGCTTAACAATGGACTTTGCTCAATCACTGAGCCTAACCATGAACTTTGCTCAATCACTGAGCCTAACAATGATTATTAGCATGTCACCGGTCACTTGGCAAAATAAGCTTCCGGTGAACCCAATCCACTAATCACTAGTGGGCAAACCTCAAGGGGCCTAGGTTCATAGGGCTCATGACTTCCCCTCCCCTAGCACACTAAACTGAAATAGGGTCGTCACCCTAACTTGATGTATATATTTTAATATACCTTGAACAATGATCTGTGAACATAACAGTGAGCATATACTTAACATGATCTTAATCTTAACCTAATCTTATTCTTACCATAATCTTGTCATTAGGTGATCTCACACGGAATTACTAACGTTGTTAACTTAATTATATCTATCCATTACCTAGTCCACATCATAATGTATCGCCCATACTCAACATTATGATTATCTAACTTAGTCATAATCAGTCGCATAATATATCAATCACAATCATAGCATGACAATCAAATCCATAACACGTTCCGTCTACCCGCATTGGGCCGTCAATAATCATTCACTCATGACATGAGGTTGTTATCATTAAGCTTAAGCAATTCCAACGAATTACAGTTATTTTATCATTTCATAACATTGGGAAGGGATTAGGATAGGTTCGGAATCAATTGGGAAGCGTTTGGACACCTTTAAAAATCTGGGTCAGACAGATACGCACGACCCGTGCTTAATGGCGCACGACCCGTGCGCGAAACGGAAATTTTCCAGGAAGCATCAGAAGGATCCGCACGATCCGTGTGCCAAGGCACACGATCCGTGCCTGATGCACAGTCCTGTAAAATGGCCATTTCATGCTGTTTTTAACTCCGTTTCGTGTCCAATTCCTTTCCCGATCGATACCTAACTTATCAACCTTTAAGAACAGAGTATCATCCAGCCAAACAATTCACATATCCATCACTCAATCACAACAACAATCAAAGTCTCAATCAACAAATCATGCATTTCAATCATTCGAGCGACATTTTCACAAAACGGTTTCGACACCAGTTTTTCATAAAACGTGAGGTTCAATATCAGAACTTGACACACATGACCATAACACCCTAGTGAGTATAGAACTCACCTGTTTGCCGAGACTTTAGTGATTCAACCGTTCCCGAGAACCACGAACTCTCCCCGGACTCGATCACAACACCAATTCACGAACTTTCTCCGGGATTGCTCCGAAACACTCCCCAACGAACCCAGCCACTGAGATGACTTCTAAGGTTGCTCTAATTCGAAATGTGGTTGCTGGAATTGGTGCTAAGGCTCACAATGAAGACATGCAAGGTCAGATTTGGCAATTTATCTAGGTGGAGCTTGGTTGTGCTTCAACGGTGATTTCAAAAGGAAGAGGAGGATGGTTGTGATTTTTGTATCATTAGAAAGGAAATGGGGAGCTGATTCAGAGTATGTAAAAATATTGAGCATGCATGGTGGTTTGAAGAAACTCTCACCTCTTCCCTTCCTCTCCCATTCGCACCCTCTCTCTTTCTCTCCCCTATGGTTCTGAATTTTCTGAAATGGAAAATGAAGTGTGTTTCTCTTCATTTGGTCCAGCTGAGGGAGTATATAAGGGGCATGGAAAAAGACTAAAATACCCTTTACTTCAACATTTCTTTCCCTAAGACTCCCTCAACCCTAATCACCCTAACTTATCATTATTAAATTCCCAATCACGCACAATTTCATTCAAAAAAAAAATTAAACAAGTCATTTTCAATTTAAATAATTTAAATCAATTCAATAAATCACTAGTAATTAATATTATGCTAATATAATTAAAGAGCAAAAATAGGGGATGTTACAAAAGAGCCCGTAAGGGCAAAAGCATAGAGCAGGAACCTGTCGATAAGAATGCAGGAAAGAAGACGTTATCCGAGCAAGAAGCCAGTGAATTCCTGAAGTTTATGAGACAAAGCGAGTATAAGGTGGTTGATCAACTGAACCAAACTCCCACAAAGATATCTCTGTTGTCATTATTGCTCAGTTCCGATGCCCATCGTGCAGCATTGACAAAAGTATTGAATGAGGCCCATGTCGCTCATGACATCTCGGTCGTCCAATTTGATGGGATCGTCGGAAACCTTGTTGCAAGTAATTATCTCACCTTTACTGATGATGAGATTCCAACTGAAGGAAGGGGGCACAACAAGGCCCTACACATATCTGTGAAGTGTGGAGATTATTCTCTTGCTCGGGTACTTATTGACAATGGTTCATCTTTGAATGTATTACCCAGATCAACCATGGAGAAATTAGATGTGGACTGTTCATACATGAGACCAAGCTCCATATTAGTCAGGGCCTTTGACGGATCGAAAAGGGAAGTCATCGGAGAAATGGAATTACCTGTGCAAGTAGGTCCGGAGCACTTCGTAGTGACATTCCAGATAATGGATATCGTCCCATCCTACAGTTGTCTCTTGGGAAGGCCGTGGATCCACTCTGCAGGGGCAGTTCCCTCTTCTTTACACCAGAAGCTCAAGTTCATAGTCAACAATAAGCTGGTGGTTATTTTCGGTGAGGAAGAAATGCTGATAAATAGGTCCTCTCCCACTCGTTACATTGAGGTTGCTGAAGAGTCTTTTGAAACTGCCTTCCAAGCATTGGAAATCGCCAATACATCTGCTATGTTAAAACCCAAGCTATCCAAGACTGCCGTGATGGTTGCTAAGTTCATGATAGGAAAAGGCTACCAAGCTGGAGGAGGCTTGGGAAAGACCGGACAGGGGATCCTGACGCCAATACAGCCAGAGGAGAACAAAGATAGGCATGGGATAGGATATCGGCCCAATCGCACTGACAAGAGAAGGATTGTGGAGGAAAAGATGGAGCGGAGGTTAGCCAGGCTTGAGGGCAGGGTGCCAAATACGAAGAGGATCATCGTCTGCGACATCAAGGAAAGCTTTCAGAGTGCGGGAATGTGGAACCCCAATCAGATCGCCGCAGTTGAGGACGATCTAAGCGCTGAAGAAGGTGTCGTCAGTCTTGTACGCCCTTGTCCTGCAAACAAAAGGCTCAAGAATTGGGAGATCATTGATTTTCCTGTGGTTTTTAGTTCAAAGTAATGTTTCTATAATGTAATCCTCTGGCTCTGCCCAAAGCCTTAGGATATTTCATTCGGGCACGCATGTTTTCCTTTCAGTATTAATATCAATGCAACGTTATTTCAGTTCCCAATAAACCCCCGTTTTCCTTTTCTTTTTACATTCGCTTCTTATTTTCTTTCATTCGTTTTAATTCCGTTAATTTACACTAATGCAGATCCGAAAAAAATGTCTTTGAAAATAACAACGCCAATAATCCATATTGTAACTTTGATCACCCCATCAATCAAACTGAGGAAGATGTTGAGGATAAATGGGAAACCCCTCCAGAGTTAATGAGAATGATGGAACAAGAGGAAAAAATAATCGAACCCCACGAGGAATCAACTGAAACGATCAACTTAGGCATGGAAGAAGACAAAAAAGAAGTTAACATTGGCACCACATTGAAAGACAGCGAGCGAGAGAAATTGGTTAGGTTGTTGTTTGACTATGTTGACGTCTTCGCATGGACATACCAAGACATGCCTGGACTGGACCCCATCATAGTCGAGCATAAGTTACCGGTAAAACCAGAAT
The DNA here is from genome assembly GCA_039519185.1 of Astragalus membranaceus. Taxonomy (NCBI): domain Eukaryota; kingdom Viridiplantae; phylum Streptophyta; class Magnoliopsida; order Fabales; family Fabaceae; genus Astragalus; species Astragalus membranaceus. The sequence goes on along the minus strand of CM076848.1, from coordinate 138,786,571 downwards.
GCCCGCCGGTAAAACAAAAGTTAAGAAGGATGAAACCAGAGATGTCGTTGAAAATCCGAGATGAGGTTAAGAAGCAGTTCGATGCTGGGTTTTTAGCGGTAGCCAAATACCCTCAATGGGTAGCCAACATTGTACCAGTCCCAACGAAAGACGGGAAGGTTCGGATGTGTGTTGATTATCGAGATCTGAACAGAGCTAGTCCCAAAGATGACTTCCCTTTGCCTCACATTGATGTCCTGGTAGATAGCACAGCACAACACTCTCTGTTCTCCTTCATGGATGGATATTCCGGATACAATCAAATTAAGATGGCCCCTGAAGACATGGAGAAAACCACCTTCATCACTCTCTGGGGAACCTTCTGTTACAAAGTAATGCCATTCGGACTGAAGAATGCTGGTGCAACGTACCAAAGGGCAATGGTCGCATTGTTCCATGATATGATGCATATAGAAATAGAGGTTTACGTGGATGACATGATTGCAAAATCCAAGACTGAAGAAGAGCATATCGTCAATCTGCAAAAACTCTTCGAACGTCTCAGGAAGTTCAAACTCAGATTAAACCCTGCCACATGCACTTTCAGTGTAAGATCGGGAAAGCTGTTGGGTTTCATTGTCAGTCAGAGGGGAATAGAAGTAGACCCAGCCAAAATACGAGCAATACTAGAAATGCCGGTACCGAGTACTGAAAAAGAAGTTCGTGGTTTCCTGGGAAGATTGAACTACATCTCTAGGTTCATATCACAGCTAACATCTACATGCGAGCCTATCTTCAAGCTTTTGTGCAAAAATCAAGAAACAAAGTGGAATGATAATTGCCAAGAAGCCTTTGAAAAGATCAAGTGGTACCTCCAAAATCCACCGATTCTGATGCCGCCTGTGCAGGGCAGACCTCTCATCCTGTATCTAACAGTGCTAGACAAATCAATGGGTTGTGTACTGGGGCAACATGATGAATACGGAAAGAAGGAACATTCCATCTACTATCTAAGCAAGAAATTCACCGAGTGCGAGACAAGATACTCATTGTTGGAAAGAACGTGTTGTGCTCTGGCCTGGGCTGCACGTCGTTTGAGGCAGTATATGCTGAGCCACACGACTTGGTTGGTATCTAAAATGGACCCAGTCAAGTATATTTTTGAAAAACCTGGACTCACAGGGAGGATCGCTCGCTGGCAAATGCTACTATCTGAATACGACCTTTTATATGTCACCCAAAAAGCAATCAAGGGTAGTGCATTGGCTGAATACTTGGCACACCAGCCCATTGAAGATTACCAATCACTGCAATGCGATTTCCCAGATGAAGATATAATGGCTCTATTCGTAGAAGGGAATCCTCCGGACAACGAAAGGTGGAGAATGTTATTCGACGGCGCTTCTAATTTATACTGGCACGGGGTCGGAGCTGTACTGATCTCTCCTGATAACCGCTTCGTACCATTTACCGCTAGACTGAGTTTCTATTGCACCAACAACATTGCAGAATATGAAGCGTGCGTCCTAGGCATCAAAGCAGCCCTTGAATGGAAAGTCAAAAGACTCGATGTATATGGGGACTCAGCTTTAGTCATCCATCAGACAAAAGGTGACTGGGAAACCAGGGATTCCAAATTAATTCCTTATCATGATCACATCCAAAAGATGGTTGAACAATTTGAAGAGATCACTTTCCATCATCTCCCTCGCGAAGAAAATCAGTTGGCCGATGCTTTGGCGACTTTGTCATCAATGTTCAATATCAATAACGACAAGAGTCTGACATTCATCCGAATCCAACATCGAGACCTACCGGCACATCATTGTGTGGCAATCGAAGAAGAGCCTGACAGTAAACCTTGGTATTACGATATCAAGCACTATATCACAAACAGAGAATATCCTCCTGATGCCACCGAGAATGATAAGAGGACACTTAGGAGGCTGTCAATGGGTTTCTTCTTAAATGGGGAAGTGCTTTACAAGAGGAATCACGATATGGTCCTCCTCAGATGTGTAGCAGAAGAAGAAGCAGAAAGAATTATGAAAGATGTCCATGAAGGCTCGTTCGGCACCCATTCTAATGGGCACACCATGGCAAGGAAAATCCTAAGGGCTGGCTACTACTGGTTGTCAATGGAGACTGACTGCTTCAACTATGTCAGAAAATGCCACAAATGTCAAATCTATGCCGACAATATCCATGTACCACCTGCCTCTCTCAATGTCCTAACAGCACCATGGCCATTCTCAATGTGGGGAATGGATGTCATCGGTCCCATCGAACCCAAGGCATCAAACGGACATCGTTTCATTCTTCTCGCTATTGATTATTTCACCAAATGGGTCGAGGCCGCTTCTTACGCCAGTGTAACAAAATCAGTGGTTGTCAGGTTCATAAAGAGAGATTTGATTTGCCGCTACGGTCTTCCAAATAAGATCATCACGGACAATGGGACCAACCTGAACAATAAGATGATGAAAGAGTTGTGTGACGACTTCAAAATCCAGCATCATAATTCCTCCCCATACCGTCCAAAGATGAATGGGGCAGTTGAGGCAGCAAATAAGAACATAAAGAAGATCGTGCAAAAGATGGTAGTGACCTTCAAGGACTGGCATGAAATGTTGCCCTTCGCTTTGCACGGGTATCAGACCTCTATCCGCACGTCAACAGGGGCAACACCATTCTCACTAGTATATGGGATGGAAGCTGTTCTTCCCATCGAGGTAGAAATACCCTCTCTGCGAGTGCTAATGGAAACAAAATTGGAGGAAGCAGAATGGGTTCAAGCTCGTCTGGATCAGTTGAACCTCATAGAAGAAAAGAGAGTAGTTGCTTTGTGTCATGGGCAGTTGTACCAACAAAGAATGAAAAAGGCTTATGATAAAAAAGTGCGCCCCCGCCAGTTTCAAGAAGGAGACCTCGTGCTCAAGAAGATGTTGCCTATCCAAAAGGATTCCCGTAGAAAATGGACCCCTAACTATGAAGGGCCTTATGTGGTAAAGAAGGCATTCTCTGGAGGAGCATTGATTCTCACAAAAATGGACGGTGAAGACCTCCCACTCCCAATGAACTCGGACGCAGTTAAGAAGTACTATGCCTAAAGAAATATATGGAAAAAAGAGAAAGATGAGCCAAGCAAAAATAAGCTCGCAAGGTCGAAAACCCGAAAGGGCGGCCTAGGCAAAAATTAGAGCGACTCGGTGAGCTGAAAACTCTAAAAAGCAATCCAGGCAAAAATTAGGGTCAGAAGTTGGACTTTGAGCTACAAAGGCAGTCAATACCTCCGAAAGTTGGATAATGAATGCTCAAAGTTATGTTAATGGGCGATTGGCGTTATTACTTCAAAGATACAAACAATCAAAAGATCAGCTTTCCTTGTTTTCTTTTTCTTCTCTTTCTTTTTTGTAGTTTAAACTCCCAATGTAATTTTCAGCCAGCGCGACCTTCTGCGCATTTGTTTTCCATTTGAATATTAAACACTTCCTTTATTCTCTCATTTCCCTATTATCGTAAAAATAACGTTCATGGTAGACGATACTGAATTGCGAAACATGTGCATGATCCCAAACATTATAATCATTGCGAAATTTCTAAAAATCACAAAAAAGAGATGATCTCTCATAAAGTTGCAAAAAGGACAAATGCATAATCACTTCAGCAAATCTTAATAACCCGCACTTTGGCACCACTGCTTAAGGCAACCCTCGTATCCCACGTCAAGAGTCATGCGAGTTGATGATGCCAGCAATGTCAATAAAGAGCTAAAGAGCAAAAAAAAAGCAAAAGAGCAAGAAAAGAAAATGAAAAAAAAAAGGCCAAGAACAAAAGCCAAAAACAAAATCATTCCACATTTCATTCATCATGTCATCAATTACTTAACTACATGCACGCACGCATCATTCATTGCAAGTGTCTGTTGAGATAATTTTAGTATGTATCGTTAGCACCAATTCTTCAGACCCCCAGCGGTCCTTCAAAGCCCAGGCGCTCCTTCAGACCAACAATGGTCCTTCAATCCAGATCGCACGTCGCGTTATCGAGCAACCGACGGATCATCCGGCCCCAGGCCCTTCAGACTAGCTGTGTCCGCCTAAAAAGCACAGTGCACGTCCTTCGTGGTTATATCAGTTCCGGACCTGATTAACCCTAATGGCTGATCGAAAAGAGGCCACCCCCAGACCGTATTACTAGTACCATAAGCTAGTTGCGCTCCTTCAGACCCATCGGTCCCTCAGGCTTAGGCATGCCCTTCAGACCCCGACGGTCCCTCAGTCGAACGCAAGTCGATGCGCCAAGCATTGATTTTGAACTAGACCTTCAGAGCCTCAGTGCTCCTTCAGAGCCCCAGTGCTCCTTCAGATCCCCAGTGCTCCTTCAGATCCCCAGCGATCCTTCAGATCCCCAGCGATCCCTATTTACTTTCTGTCTGAATCAACCCTGCTTTCATATGTTTCAAAAAAAAAACCAAAAAAACCTCGGTCTGGACAAAATTAGCGTCTTGTTATCTTTATTTCTATTTTCCTCGAGAAACTCGGAATCCCTCCAATTTCCTAGCAAAATATAAATAAAGAGGGGCAGCTGTAATACCCTAATTTCGTCCGATCAAAATGAGAGATCTTATTTATTTTTAATAAAGATGATAATCTTTTTTATGTTCATGTCATGTATTATTTTATTTTAGTTGCGACAAGTTTTTAACCAAAAATATATTAATTAGAAGTGAAGAAACAAAAATAAGCAAAGGAGGAAATGGAGGGGGTCTACCTAGAAAAAAAAATGAGGTGCAATCAGGATTGGGCCATCAGAAGCCCATTCCTCCACCAAACCCAACCCTAACTCGCCTAACCCTAAATCTCCTCCACCAAACCCTAACCCATCCAACCAACCCATAACCCATGACCCAACTCCTCACCTAACCCTAATACCAAAACCCTAACTCGGCCCCCTTTTTTAACCCTAAAAAATTTCGGCCATCCCACTCCCCCCTCCTTAATTTTCGGCTGCCTTCCCACTTCCCCATTCCTTGAAAATTGCATTTTTTCTTTCCCACACGCCACCTCTCCTCTTTTTTCTCAACTCCCACTTCCCCACATTCCTCTTCCCCATACACGTTTCCTTTCTTTCTCTCTCCCACTCAACGGCAAAACTCTCTCTCTTTCCACTCCTAACGGATCTCACTTCCTCTCACTCTCACACACTCATTTTTTCTCTTCCCTCACATCACTCTCACACACCCACGCATACCCTATCTCCTTCTCTCTTTCCCTCACGGATCTCCTCTAACTCTCACACATCCATCCCTTCTCTTCTCTCACCAAAACACAAAATCATCATCCTCTCCTCTGCCATGCCCATACCCCTCACACAAACCATCATAACCCCTCCTCCCACAAACCTTCATCAACCATCACGAAATCTCTACATCTCTCCATCATATCAAGTTTTTTTTCTCAAGTCAAAAAAATGAGAAACACTGTACAAGGTATGGTGAGGCAGTCAGAAGAAAACGAAGAAGAAAAAAAAAAGCCCTTTTTTGTATAAATAGGGGGCCATGACTTTGAAGAGACCACGGTTTTGGAGGAGGAGGAGAAGATTTTCGAAAAAAAAAGAGTTTTTCAAAGAAGAAGTTCTTAGAGGAAAAAAGAAAAATTTTCGGAGCAAAAAAAGAGAGTTTAGATCTTTAGAACAAAAAACAGTGAGATTTGTTCACTGTTTTCTATTTTTCCTTTCTTTCTTTTCTTCCTTCTCCTTCCAATTTTTTTTTAGTTTAAATTCCGTTGTATTAAAGAGATCCTAGGAGGACTTTGTGTTCCCAACATATCCAGATTTTTTTCTTAAGGTACTGTAATGTGATTTTCGGATTCAATATATTGTTGCTGTTTTTGCTGTTTTTTTATTTTATTTGTTGCTGTAGCGTTTTTTTTATATACATAGTTGTTGCTGTTTTTTTTAATCGTTTTTAGTTGCTGTAATATTTTTTTTTCATATATATTATTGTGGTTGTTGCCTTTTTATTTATTTTAGTTGTTGTAACATTTTTATAGATATTATTTTTGTAACTTTTCTTTATTAATTTGTTGCTGTTTTTCTAGTAAATCGTTTTTTTTTGTATATATTTGTTGCTGTTTTTCTTCATTTATTTGTTGCTGTTTTTTTCTATTAATTTGTTGCTGTTTTTCTATTAAATCGTTTTTTTTTGTATATATTTGTTGCTGTTTTTCTTCATTTATTTGTTGCTGTTTTTCTTCATTTATTTGTTGCTGTTTTTCTCTTAAATCGTTTTTTTTTGTATATATTTGTTGCTGTTTTTCTTCATTTATTTGTTGCTGTTTTTCTTCAGTTATTTGTTGCTGTTTTTTCTATTAATTTGTTGCTGTTTTTCTATTAAATCGTTTTTTTTGTATATATTTGTTGCTGTTTTTCTTTATTTAATTGGTGCTGTTTTTTTTATGTAAATTGTTGCTGTAATTTTTTTTTTTACATATCATTGCTGTTTTTTTATTTAAATTGTTGCCTTTTTTAAATGTTGCTGTAATTTTCGAATTAAAATAAAATCCTTTAAAATAAAAAAATGTTTTTTTTCTTCCAAAATAAATGGTTACTAATACCACTACCTTCGTAAAAAAAAAAAGAGGAATAATAAAAATATTTATTTTCCCAAAAAAAAACAGCAAAGGCACCTTTTAAAACAATAAACATGACAATTGTTTTCAAATTAGAAGGGGCATTTCTTTATAAATGAGCAAATCTTTTCCAAATCCAATGCTTATTAGTCTAGGTATTTAAAAAAGGAGCGCTTCAGAATTATATGTTTTAGGGTAAGTTAATGAAATGGTAAAAAAGAAAAGTCAAACAATCGTTTTTTAGTGTCAAATCGCTATTCGCACCCCCCACATTTTAGTAATACAGCACTCCCCGCTTTCAGCCCAATTTTCGCGCAATGGTCCTAAAACCCAAATACTCAGTTTTGGGCTGCTACTAAGCCCACCACCCATTTCCATTTAATACAACACCCCTGTAATTGCACCCACCTTTTAATTATAACTCACTCCGCTTTTTCTTACACCATAATGTTTCCAAACCGTTTTTACTCTCTTTCAAACAATCAAACTCGCGTAAAAAAAATAGGTTGTTACTAATGGTCACCCTGAGCTTAGCTTGTTTGACCGATAGGGCTAACCTTCTTGTTTCAAAGTGGAGTAGTAGCGGTGATCACTCTGAATTTATTCGTTTGATCATCGCAAACACCCGCCTAAACTTCAAGAAATTTTCAGTTAATAGAATACAAACGTAATCTCAACTCCCTTTTTTAAAAAAAAAAATCACGCTTCCTAGTAAGCATTTTTCAAACAAAATGCTCGATCGCAAACCGGGTATTTATAGCGTTCACTCTGGGCCCAGCTCGTTTGAACGCTGTAAACACTTTCTTTTTCGAATAAGCCATTAGTGGTGACCACTCTGGATTTATCTGTTTGGTCACCATGAACGGCCTCTAGTTTTCGCAAACTTTTTAATAAATAAAAAATACCAACACACAAATATTTTCTATCCGAGAACTACGTAGCTTTGATTTCTCCATCGCACCCGGAGATACGTAGGTGCAGGGGCCCACTCCTGTCGAGCGCAAAAAACTAAAATTTTTATTAAGTCTTCCTTTCCGATTTTCGCAAACAATCAAATTGGGTAAGCAAAATATCTTCTTTTAAAACTAAATTTTTCTACACATTAGATTAAAAGGTAACCTTTTTAGGATGTTGCGGGGTGCTAGTACCTTCCCCGCACTTAATCGACTCCCGAGCCCAAACCTGGTCCGCAAAACCCCCTTATCCATATAAAAGGTTTTTTCAATGTTTTCCTAGAATAAATATTGATGGCGACTCCATTGTCCAAAAACAACGAAAAATCCCTCCTTCGGATTTTTCGGTCGCTATAGTCTGCAATCCCAATTGTACACAACATGGGCACACCTAGCAGTGTTCTCTGACATTATGAGTCTACTGTCTGCAATCACAGTCAGACCTAACTGGGGAGCACCTAGCAGTGTCACTTGGACATTTTGAGTCTACTGTCTGCAATCCTAATTGTGCAACACAGGGGGGCACCTAGCAGTGTCATTGTGATATTGTGAGTCTAATGTCTGCAACCTTATTTATTCCAAAAGATTAAGTTTCCATATGCACTACAAACATAGTTGTCAAGTGTAAGGAGTTGGCAAAAAAGAAATCGGCTGACATAATACATGTTTCAGCTTCCTCTTAAGGTCCTAAGCTAAAGAATGCAGGGGGGCAATTGTTAACACCCAAAAATAATTAGGCCGTAGGCCGATGGCTGAATGAAGAAGGCAATGGAGATGGAGTACTGAGGCAGGACACTAGACACAGATTTTCAGAGATAATTTCCTGAGAGAATGATCAAGCGAAGTCCTCGGGGCATATCACTAGACAACTCCCCGAGAAAGGGGTTAGCCCGAGGAGCAATGAGCAAGATTGAGGGAGAGTACAGCCTCAGCCAATAGAGTGCCCCGGCCAGGGGAGGCTCGGGTGCCTGAGTTACTGTCTGAGGACGAAGGTTAGCTGAGTAAACCAAGTGGCTGAGGTAAGGCGGTTTTACTTGGAAGGCACGTAATAGACATGCACGAAGATAGAACGTGGGAGCAGTTGAAGATCAAGTGAAGGAGCGAAGCCTTGAAGAGTGGAGTGAGGGAGTTCACCCCACTAACCGTGCTAGTGAGATCGTGGGTGGTTACTCCACCTCCTTAGGGCTTAGGAATAATGATAGTCATTGTTCTTAGATTGATCCAAGGGTAGGGAAATGTTGGCAGTGTTAGTGGTCGACGAGGGCCTATGTATAATATTAGGAGAGTAATTGTACAGAAAAAGACAGATCAATCAAATCAAACTCTACGTTTATTTTTATCTATCTTCTTTATCGCATTCATCTTTACTTTTATGCATTAGCCAGTAGTATAATCCAACCGTCGCAGTCCCCTCTCACCTAACCTGACCCTTTCTAGAGGAGTCAGGATACCCACAGTCAAGGAGCAGAGTTCCCTCCTTGGCGCAATCGTTTGAAGAACAAGGAATCAAAGAACTTGCTCAAACCCCTGGCCGAATCCACGACTAGGACCCAAGATTTTGAACTAAGGATCATCAACAACATCATCATTTTTTTTTCTTTTCGCGACCACATTGCTCATTTATGCTCAAAAAGGCACCCCGAACATATTTTACCAAAAAGTGTGTGTTGATTGCTAAATGAATTATTTGATTGATTTGGGGTTATCAGGGAATAAAAGAGAGTTAATAGGTATTGTAGGGATTTCACAAAGTTAACAACTAAAAATAATTAGGTTGTAGGTCGAGGACTGAATAAAGAAGGCAGTGGAGCTGGAGTACTGAGGCAGGTCACTAGACAAGGATTCTAAGAGATAATTGCCTCGGAAAATGATCAAGGGAAGCCCCCGGGGCATATCACTAGACAACTCCCCGAGGAAGGGGTTAGCCCGAGGAGCAATAAGCGAGACCGAGGGAGAGTACAACTTCAGCCTATAGAGTGCGACGGAAAGGGTAGGCTTGGATGCCTGAGTTACTGTCTGAGGGAGAAGGTTAGTTGTGTAAACCAAGTGGCTGAGGTAAGGCAGTTTTACTTGTTATTTTTACATGGAAGGGTTAAAAAAAATATTTTTTTTAAATTTTCCAGAAATACACATATTTCCGGAAAATATGTGTTTTCCTGTTGAGGTATTTCCGAAAAACCTATATTTCTGCCTTACGGAAATATGTGTATTTTCGGAAATTTTTTAAAAATATATATTTTTTAAATTTAAAACAATCAATTATGCGAAATAATTTAATGTAACGAAACTCGCTAAAACAATTAAATGTAACGAAACTCGGCAAACTCCCAACGGACCCTGTCTTATGGTGGGGTTAATTCAATCACTTTCAATTAACGTGACCCACAAAAAAGTAGGTTGTCCTCTAAGCAGTTGTTGAAGCTAAAACAATGTCAGAGTATTGTGTTGATCGAGCATTTCAACGGAGTTAGATGCCATGTGATGCTGGCATAGTAATTAAGTACTTCGAAATTTGAAATTTGATTTGATGTATCACTGTTTCTAGATATGACTGAAACTTTTGCTAAATTCAACTAGATGAAACCAAAATTAACAAATGAATTAGCTCGCGATCATCAGGGCATCATCATCAACGAAGATGATGATGTCTGTTTCGAGGGGTGAGACACGTCCAAGCCATGATGGCCATTCATGTTATTTTTAAATGGAAGGGTTATCTACATTTATACGTCGAAACCAGAAGGACCGTCACTGAGATCCTTTGTCGTTTCACTGCACCATCTCAGTAGTTTCTATTATGTTTTCGTTTTCTTAGTTGTTGCAATCTGTTATTTTAAATCAATGTAGAAGGCGTTTTTAATTAATCAAATAAATGTTTCATTTTTTATTTTTGCACTCCGGAAACACCATATTATATGATAAATTCAGAAGGCAATTTTAAGGGATTTCCGGAAATACCTCAAATCTAGATAAATCCGGAAGTATGTTTTATTGATTTTCCGGAAATATCGCATTTTACGGTATTTCCGGAATGTAAAATGTGTTCCGAAAATACCGTAAAATGCGATATTTCCAGAAAATCAAAAAAACAACCTTCCGGATTTATCTGGATTTGAGGTATTTCCGAAAATTTTGTGGATTTAAGGGGTAGTTTCGTCTCTTTGGTCATTTTGGGGGTTGAAGGTATTAGAGGGGGACAGCCATTCAAATATCATTTTTAAAGGCAAAATCAAATTTGATATCATAGAGTATATTTCACGATAAAACCAAATAACTTCACATGATGTCCATTTGAATTAAAAATTAACACTTAATTCAAAATAACTTGAAATGAAATATACCCAAACATAAACAGTATATGCACATGAAATTAAAATGACTGAATCATATAAACATGTCCATAACCAAGGGCCGGGGGTTCGATCCCCGCCTTGGGTACGGAGCAGCGTTAAAACTCTGGGCCAGCTGTCCTGCCCCTCGAGGCACCTACAATGAGCGAGGGATTAGTCACTGCTGTCCGTGCGTTGGATACTCGGGTTTACCCAAAAAAATATAAACATGAATTCAAAACAAAAATATCGCATTTACATCAAAAGAACAATATTCATCTTCTAACAAAAGAAGACAACATGTCAAAATTTGAATGATATTCAAAACCAACAAGACATGTTATCTGTCAAGGAAAACAACCACATAGAATTGAAGGTAACTAAGACCAAAGCTCTGATACTACTGTTGGGGAATTAAGAGATATTATTTTAAAACTCTTTTTTAAAATCAATCTCAAGAGAGGAAAATTTCCTTGCCAAGATCGCTTAGAACTACAAGAATCACTATGAGTTCATGTGTTTACCTCTTGAAGCGTCGAGGAGACAAATCACCAACACCACAAGCATAGTGTCTCTATTTTGTCCACGTGAACTATTTCCTCAGAATGGCGTCGGTGCTAGCTGATGGCTATTGTAAAGGAGGAGACACAACAAAAATAGACTTTCTAGGATTAGTTGTTAGGAGGCACGATATATCACATATATAATGCTCCTTTCTATCATTTGTTGCCTTAGTGGGCTTGTACACTACAAGCCCAATTCCTTCTTTATTTAATTAAATCTTTATTTAATTAAATAATTATTTTCCGATTTAACCGTTCCATCGTGTGACCCTATAGGCTCCCACTTAATTGGCAATAATACAAATATTATAAACAATGAGCGGCATCTAGCAATACATCATTGTCGCCCAATTAATGAGAAAACCGGTGATCCGATTTTAACCTTCCGCGACCATAATTTATCGTGTAGTAATTGTCCCTTCGTCCAAATGTCTAATTGAACGCAAGTCACAATGTGTGTCATACTTGCAAAGTCAAATTATTTATTTATCGATCCCAGAGTAAACACGTAAATAACAATGAACGCAATATCACATATTCGTCCATTCTAGCATGGCCATGCATTCCCACGGTCTCACTCTATCGATAGGCCTAAGACATAACTCCTGTTATGTAGGAGGGACGAATCCTATCTACATCACTCACACCCCCTCCACATGGTTCATTGCAGGCCCAATAACCACCTTTATGATTGTGCTGTCACGGACAACGTTTGATGGCTTTAAAGTCTACAACTTCACTTGTAGGGATCGTAGTGACTTCAAGTCGAAGGACTACTCACAATGGTCGCATGAGAATCGCTAATGACACTCACATAACAATTATGTAGCATTCTCATGGTGGGTCAATCCAGTATAAATATTACTCCTAATATTTTTACCTGTGTTATGATTCGATATCTCCATATCCATGACCCGTGATAGGTGGTCATCAATCATCATCACAATAGCCTCTATGCATTATTGTTGTCCTTGTTAACAATAACACTTCGACTATGGATACTTGAAGAATAGCATTCTATAGTTCAATGGGGTTTCACGATCAAATCACATTTGATGTTCCATTGAACAAATTATCTATTCTAAGGACTTTGTTATGATATACTCGCATAGAATAATAAATAATGCCTTATACATATATCAAACATATGACATAAAATTATGATACAAATAATAATCTATATAAAATAGATTGGCCACTAGGGCTTACACCAACAGTACCATAAGACTCGGTTGAAGGGATCCTCGACCACATAGTGACTTGGCTGAGGAACCAACGGCCGAAGGCTGAAGTAAGGCATAGTCGAGAAGGGCTATGGCCGAGGCGAGGAATACTTGCTTGGAGCGCAAGTATTCAATGCATGTGGACATACTACGTTGGAGCGGTTAAGGTCAATGAGCCGAAGACTCCACAGAACTGGAATGACTAGAGCTTTACCCCACTAACCGTGCTAGTAAGCTTGTGGGGAATGGACGCCGAGTTTCTAGGGATTAGGCTTAATTAGAACCGTTGATCATGATAAATTCAACAGTGGGAAAATGTAGGCTCGAGTAGTGGCCAACGAAGGCTCATGTATATATATAGTAACACTTGTACGTTTCAAAAAACACTTGTACGTTTCAAATACACAAGTCTTTACTTATTTTTATCTTTGTCGCTTTTTCTTTATGCTTTCTTTGTTAAGTAGACAATCCAAGCCGCAACTCTCTCACACAGCTAACCTAACGACTCTTTGGAGGTGTTAGTGAACCCATAGTTGAGGAACAGAGTTCCTTCCTCGACGCAATCGCTTGAAGAAAGAGGAATCACTAATTTTCCAAACCTCTAGCCGATTCCACAGCTAGGACTCAAGTGTTTGACGACAACAAAATTGTCACGCCCAGTGGGATAGACAAAGGCAAACAGACTCTCGAGTTTAGTTTTCCTGGCCTGGATTATCATTGGCGTACTTGCGTTTCGGTCGAAGCCTAAGCAAGGAACCAAACTCTGCATCCAAAAAGATAGGTTCAAAGAAGGCTAAAAACACCGAGACAGCAGGCATGTCGGGGGCCTCGACCCATCCAGTTATGGTGGAGCCTCACGATCAATCCCAACCTTTTGACGAAGAACCTGTAGTGATGACTAGGTCGTTCATTCGGCAGCAGATAGACATGGGGTCCATGATATCATGTATCAAGTCTCCCAACAAATGGCTAAAAAAGGTAAATCTATGCTGCACAATGAGGTGCAACAGGCCATGGATCAGGATCAAAGACGTGCTGCGCAGGCCAGCAGTGCAACAAGTGTTGCGGTCCCCGGCCAACAATAGGGAGTATTACCCATCCCGATTGGGAGTGTGCAACAGACTCCATTGTGTGCCGTTATGGTAGGACTTCAGCAGACACCTTCTCATGTCATCATGTGAAGCATCCAACAGGTCCAACCATATTGTAATGTGGCTGAGCCTCAGCAGGCACATTCTCATCAGGTAATTCCTAATCCTACGTATCCTCAACCTTGTAATTTTGCCAACACCAACACTGGAGGCAGTTTATGCAATAGTTACTAACACGGCTAATCATCAGCAGGGAAAAGTGCAGATGGCCAGGAGGCCGCTCGAGGCTACATGGTCGATTGGTTTACCGCATGGATCATCATACAGATGCCCCTCGATGGCTAACCATCCACCATACTTAGGGGGGAAAGCCTTCAGCCCAGAATTAGGGCTTGGCAGGTCAGGCGGTTATTACCGAACCAGCAGCCATAGGTCAAGAACCCACCTGACTCGGTTAGTCTTCCACCTAGTCAGCCCTATCCTGAAGCAATCGTTCCTTCTCTGGTGGGTTCGCAGCCATGTCCCCAGTTGACTGGCACTTCTGTCGAGCAACAATGGAGCCAAGTTCAATCTTGCCAGAATAGTCAGGCTTTTGTTCAAGGAACCAGCTTTGGAAACCTCGACCAAGAGGTGCCTGGGCAGCAATGGCTTTGTTGCCGTCAAACTCTTATATCCTAGTCGTGGGATCGGCCAGAGGTTTGGATAGTCTTTCATTCCTTTGTTCTTCAAGAAATTGCATTGAGAAAGGAACTCTGTTCCACAGCTGTGGGTTTCCTAACTCCTCCAAAGAGTGTTAGGTTGGGTAGAGGGGACGCGAGGATTGGATTATCTACTGGCCTATTGCATGAAAGTAAAATAAATGTGATAAAATAAGATAAATTACAAGAAAAATAGATTGTGTATTGATTGATGTGTGTGTTTTTACAAGTATTATTCTCTATATATATATACATAGGCCGCCGTTGGCCACTATGCGAGCTTACATTTGCCTACCATTGGATCAATTGAAGATCAACGCCCCATCTAGCTTCTAAGCCCTAAGAAACCGGAGCCATAACCCACGATCTCACTAGCACGGCTAGTGGGATGAAAAACCTCCTCGCTCCACTCCTCAAGGCTTCTTCTCTTTGCTTGACCTTCAGCCGCTCCCACGTTCTGTCCACATGCCTCTTTTCCTTGCCTGCTAAGCAAGTATTCCTTACCTCGGCTGTCATACCCTAATTTTGTCCGGCTAATTGAAAAAAAATCAAAAAAAAAGTTTTTATTCTCGTTGTGTCACGTATCGTTTTAAAAGCGTGTGTCTTTGGCACTCTCGTACAACGATTGTTTGATGCTCGCTTTATTTCATTTCGTTACTGTTATTATTTAGTCTATTGTTATTGATGCGAAATAATAATAATACTAATAATAATAATAATAATAATAATAATAATAATAATAAAAATAACAATAATAATAATAATAATAATAATAATAATAATAATAATAATAATAATAATAATTGAAGAAGCTGAATAGTCGAAAGCTTTTTATATATATGAATACAGTTTTCTTTACAAATATGAGCCAAAAAAAACAAAACAGCTAAAATAGTACAAAAATAATACAAAAAATTAAAAAATGCAAAACTCCAAAAAAAAAGGGAAAAAGAAGAAAAGGGGCGGAGCAGCTGGCTGCTTGCCCTAGCTAGGGTTTCCCATTGGCTGTCCTTTTGATTCTTTGTCCTTCCGTTGATTGTCCTTGGTGCCAGCTCTTGTCCTTTTTATTCCTCCTCAAATATGCTGTCCTTTTCACTGACTCAATGGCTGTCCTTTTGATTCCTCAGCATCACACCTACACCACAGCAGTGTGCCTATAAACAGTAATACACTGAGGGGAGGGACACGGGAACACCCAAAAAAAAGGCAGTAAAGAGACAGAATGAAATTGAGAAAAAGGGAGAATGAAACAGATAGAGGGAGAAGAGGATCCCTCAACAATACCATCACTTTCACCACTGTGACCATAGCCTCTGCTGTCGCCGTGAACCACCACGTCGCCACCAACAACCACCATCAAACCACCACCGTAACAACCCAACCACCTTCGGCCAAACCCCACACACCACCGTAAACCATCACAGTCACTCTCACGGCAAAAACAACCACCTCTACCCCCACCGTTGTTCTCACGACCACCACCACTTTCGCACCCTACAACACAACCACAACCACAAAACCATCCCTCTCTCACGCCCTTCCTCTTTGTTCACTCTCTCTCTCTCTGTCTCTCTCTCTCTCTCTCTCTCTCTCTCTCTCTCTCTCTCTCTCTCATTTTTGGCCCCGTCTCACCGTCGTCGGCGCCACCTACGGCGTTCCCTCCGGCGACGTTTTCTTCTTCCTTTGCCTTTCTTTCTCTTCTCCTCTCGTTCGCGTATATCTTTCTTTCTCCAGCGGAAATTGCGCCCTTCTCCCTCCCTGAGAACTCGCGATCCCTTCCTCTGCTGTCGCCATCGTCACTACCGCGTCACTGTCACCGGCCACCGTCGACCTCCGCGCTGTCATCATAGCTGTCGCCTTCTTCCTCCCTCTCACTCTCTCTTTCTTCTCTCTCTCTCTCTCTCTATGTCGCAGCTCTCTCTTCACCGCATCTCTCCCCCTCACAGATCGTTTCTCTCCCTCTCCAAAAGGCCAGACGGCGCTAATGTGGAATGAGTTGTGAAACTAGGGTTTTCATTTCATATTTTGCTCAAATAGTCTAATTTTTACATTCTGACTTATTTTATTATTCACCTCAGCTTACTAATCACACCCCTGATTTTCAGCCATACATACCCCCTGCACTAAACCTATTTTCGCAGCCCAGCTTAAAAAAGGGCCCAGTGAAAAAAACTAGGCTACTTTTGCTTACACCCCCTATTTTTTAATAACCTAACACCCCTGTTTCAAGCCCAACTCACAGGCCAGCCCTTTTAAACCAAAAAACGTGAACTGGACTGTTCCTGCTACCCGCACCCCTGTTTTTTAACAAAACAATACCCCTGTTCCTGTTGCTGGTTACACCCCTTGTATTTTTACTACAACCTATTTCGTTTTAATATTGCTTTCAAACTAATTTTTCTTTCTTTCAAACAATCAAACTCACACAAAAATAGGTTATTATTAATGGTTACTTTGAGTTTAACTTGTTTGATCATTAATAACGACTATAGCTTTCAAATGGGCAATTAGTTAGGACCACTCTGAGTTTACTTGTTTGGTCATTACGAATACCCCTCCAAATTTCAAAACATTCAAATAATAAAAAACACCAACACACAAATATTTTCTACCAAGAACTACGTGTGATTTGATTCTCTACCAGGAGATACGTAGGAGCAGAGGGCGGCCGACCTCTGTCAATTGCATTAATAAAAAACCTTTTTTTCCTATAATCCATTTTTCTCCTATTTCTCAAAAAGTACAAAAAAAATAACTAACCGTTTATCGAGTCCTTTTTATTATTATTATTATTATTATTATTATTATTATTATTATTATAAGGGTAAAATCATTATTTTTGAATTAATAAATGTTTGCACATTTAGTTAAAAGGTAACCTTCCTTATGAAGGATGTCGTAGGGTGCTTGTAACGCCCCAAAAATAATTGACTAATTTATTTAATTAATTTAATGGGATTCGTGTGGTAGAAAATAATATGGTGTTTTATTTAAATCAGGGAGTGGTGTTTAGTAACTAAGTGGATTAGTGAAAGGGGGCCCGTGATCCAAAAGCCCAATGACATAGGAGCCTACGTGAGAGCATTGGTTAGGGTATAGATCATTTGCGTTTTTTTTAAGAAAAAGAGGAGAGGTTGCGAAGAGAAGAGAGAAGAGATGAGAGGGACGGCGCACAAGGAGAAAGAGGATAGGATCTCTAGTTGTTGTGGTTCTTTGGGGTTTTCGTGCAAGGGGATCTCGTATTCGGCAAATCTAAGGTAAGGGTGGGGTTCTTCCTTATAATGGGGTTTTTTGATGGGGTTATGTGGGAATAGATCCTATGATGCCTAGGGTTTGATTTTGATGTGTAGTTGGTGTTAGTTTAATTGTATATAGGTTGAATTGAAATTTGACACGTTGGTGATTGTTGTGACTAAAAGAAATTGGTGATTCATTGTTGTTAGTCCTAATTGCATGTTAGGTGTTCGATAAAATGTTTGTTTGGTGTTGTGATTAGCGAATTATGATGATTGGCATTGGTGATTATGAATTGATGAGCTAAATTGGTGATATGATGTGCATATGTGGTGTTTTGGTGAATTTGGGGTCCCTAGGGCGCCTTGGGCGCCAAATGTTGTTGTTGTCCCTGTTGCAGAAATAGGCGCCCTGTGCCTGGGCGCCATCCTTGGTCACGTTGTGTTCGGTGTTGTGTTGTTGTTTTGGGCGCCCAGGGCCTGGGCGCCATGTCTGGTGGGTGTGTGTGTGTGTGTGTTGCTGTATTTTGGCGCAGGGGCGCCATGGGCGCCTGTCCCTGTGTGTGTTGCGCGCTGTCTTGGCGCAGGGGGCGCCATTGGCGCCATGGGCGCCTGTGTCTGGCTGTGTCTGGGTGTGTTGTGCGCTGTGTCTTGGCGCAGGGGCGCGAAGGGCGCCAAATCCTGTTGTGTTGCCTGCTGGGCGCCTCCCTGGGCGCCAGTTTCTGCATTGTGTTGCCTGTGAGCGCCATGGGCGCCAAATCCTGTGTCTTGTTGCGTTTTTGTGTTGCCTGGGCGCCAAGGGCGCCAGTTTCTGTTCCTGGCCAGTTTCCAGCATGTTCCCTGCTAGGCGCCCAGTGCCTGGGCGCCATTTTCAGGATGTTCCTCAAATTTTTCCCGGTTTTGTTTTTGACATATCTTTTGACTCGGGAGTCCGATTTAGACGTTTCAAAATGTTTTGGAAAGCTTATTCAGAGGGATAGCTGAATATTCTAATTTGAGGCAAAGTGGTCCATTTTTCTGGAAAAATTGTTAACCGTCGGTGTAGTCGTTAAATGGTGATGTTTTAAATAGAAAGTTGTCATGTCTCAAATATTTTGGAAAAATCCTCGTGTCCTAAATGTTTAGGAAAATTGTTGTCATCTTTGTGTATTGGTGCTGTTTTGGAAAATTGTTGTTATCTCGGTGTCTTGGTGCTATTTTGGATGTTGTTGTCCTCTTGGTGTCTTGGTGCGGTTTGAGCTAGGTGTGAGGGCTCAAACCTTGGTGTTGTAGGAGCTCGGTGTGAAAGCTCCAAATCTTGATGTTCCGTTGTTTCGGGTAGTTTGGTGTTTCGGTGTCGTTGGTCTAGGTGTGGAAGCCCAATTTGGTGTTATTCGCTGATTGATTTTTGGTGTGTCACATTGTGACTAATTTTTGATGATTGTCTGTGTGCATTCATGGTGTCGCATACAGCATACGCATTTATTTCGGTGAAGGCCTTTGGTCTTGGAGCTGGGTGTGAAAGCTCAATTTTTCTAAAACTAGTGAGCCGGGTGTGAAAGCTCAATTTTTCTAAACTAGTGAGCCGGGTGTGAAAGCTCAATTTTTATAAATTGGTGAGCCGGGTGTGAAAGCTCTCAATCTTGGTGACGCCCCTATTTACGGGCAAAACTTTTGGTGATTGGTACCACATGCATATGCCCGTTGGTGTCGGTTGCATTCATTCATTTACACATGATCTAGGTGATGACTGTTGGTGATGACTATTGGTGACGTTTATGGGTGATGATTATTGGTAATTGTAATTGATGTTATTGTCGCTGTTGTTGTGTTGTTGATTTTGTTGATGACACTGATTGAGATAATATTGACTCTCGTGACGTGATTGTCGTGCCGTGATGATTTTGATGCCATGACCTAAGTATATACTGCTTTTCATACGATTCATTATATAGTGTGATATCTCACCCCTTCTGTTTGAATGTTACCCCTATGTTGGTAAGGTGCAGGTGATCTCGAATGAGGACTATAACTCTTCATTAGTTTGGTGTCGTCGCTCTGATACGTAGCACTCGGGGAGGGATGTCTGCTGTTTTTATATTAAATGTATACATATGTCGTTTCATTGATGTTACGTTTCCTTTTGATTTTCCGCTGCATGTTGAATAAAGTTGATTTGTTTTAAGACGCAAAATATGGTTTGTCGGTTCACCTCTAGTGAGAGTGTTATGTCTTTGTGCTTGGTTCTCATTGTTAACCTTCTTGTTGTGTGAACCTTGACTTCATTAGTATGATTCCCAATGATTTACACCGTGATTTGGCGATCCAAGATTCAAATGTGTACTTGCTGTGCTTGTATGTTTCTAATGATTTACCTTGTTGTTGATACTCACATATGTTTTAATCTGTTCAAATTGTTTTAGTTGATCAACACTGAGCCTTGTATAAACTCCTTTGTAGTGTGTTTTGGTGTTTGAGACGAAGTGCATTGTAAAATTGTTTTGTTGATTATTTTAGGTTGTTACTTCACTAGTAACTTGCTATAGTGTTTTAATCAATACATGTGAAAATGTATTTGTTCAAGTGCTATAACTTTGTTCCCAACTTGAAAATGTCTTTTGCAATTAGATGTAACGATTTTAGCGGTGGACTAGGTTATTACTACCTTCACTTTCTTCCCTATTTGCGCTATTTTTCTCAAAGTGTGATCTTGTACGCTTGAATTGTATGACATGATTTTAGTCGTTACCTCTTGGTTTGTGCTATGTGGTTTTGTAATCCGAAAAGTAAAGTGATTTCTCCGATTGCTTTTGAATATCTATTAAACAATTTTATGGTTGGATACTAATATTGGTATTAAAACTTATTTTAATAAATGAACACTGAGTTTTCATGATTTGGTTTTAAAAAAAAAAACTTAGATTGTGAATTGGTACTATTGGTGCACTTCTAGTGGAATAGCTTTCATTGCTATATGTTCTTAAGGGTGTCTTATTTAAATTGTTTAAGCTGACGTTCGGTCTCGTAGAGAAAATCAATTTCGATAACATGTTTTATTTCTGTATCAGAGACTCCAAGCAAAGTATTTTGGTGTATGTATTTAATTGTACCTTCCGTGTATGTGCCTTTAACTGTGAATCAATGTTTCCATGGATTGATCCTTCTAGTTGTTTTGAGGCTCTAATTGTTGTTTCCACTAGTCAAATTATTTTCCCTATACCAAACTATATTGGTAGTTATGTCTAAATCGTTAACTCTAAAAGGCTATTAATTTTTTTTTGGTGATTGGTGACTAATATCACTGAACTTGGTTTTTGATTCTCTGCTGGTTTGGAAAAATGCTTAGTTTTCGGAAAATGCATAGTTTAGATCCTATACTATTTTTTTTTATATAAAATCAAGTGTGTTAACGTACTTATGTCTTTGAACAACTTTATGTAATGTGATTTTCGACTCTCACTATGTACGGTCTGAATTTTATGATTTGGTCCTTGTTAACTTTATTATTTATCTTTATTGTGTTACATGACTTTGGAAACCTTAGGTTTTAAGGGGTGCATTGACACTATTGGTTCACTCCTATTAAATTAACTTTGTTGTCCTATACTCTCATACGTAATTGCTTAAAGTGGCTACATTAAAAGTTTAGTCTGGATAAAGTCGGTTTCTAAATTGTGTTTTATTTCTTGTGTTGAGACTCTAGTCTAAGTGTTTTGTGGAGTTGTTTCCCTAATTGTTCCTAGGTGCCATACCCTTAATGTGATAATGCTTGAAAATTATGATAATCTTAACTAAGTGATACAATTATTATTTTCTTGTATTTCATGATGCTTACAATTAGCTGTAATGATTTTAATTGTGGGTTGTATTTTTGTGTTAATATTATCGCAAATATTTTGTTTTGTTTGTTCTAATTGCTCAACGGTCTCAATGCGTATATGGCGAGCCTTCCTGGTTACGAAATGACATCTTTTACTTGCAAAAAACTATTTCCAGAAATAAATTGTTGATTTTGTTTGAAAAACAATTTTTCTCGTTTTTCGCACTTCCACTTATAAATATTTTTGGGATAAAGGGGTATCACATTTAGTGATATGCCAATTGTGTGACTGTTGTGCTGTCTGAATTTTTGGACACTGGTCTTGAGTTAACTTTTATTGTTAGATATTCATGTGGCCATTTAATTTAATTTGACTAGGTGTAATGTGGTTTTAAATGTTAACTACATTCTTGTGTTAATCGTTTAACCTTGTTTTGTTCTATGCGTCTAATTTCCCTCGACATACAAATTGTGAACCTCTGTTTTTGTGAATTGTTTCATGACTTCAATGTATATAATGTGTACCTGTAAACTCTGATTATGTGGCGTGTTTTGCAATCGTTATGCACTCTGTAAACTTGTTGTGATGTTGTCATAGAAACCAAACCATTAGCAGACTATTAGTGTGCGTGGATATGTTTTGTTGTGCAGGAGGGTAGATGAGTGAGATGGAATATAAGTTAGTTTATCAGAGTAGCGCAGCGGGTCCTTACGGAACCACTAAAGAGTGAGTCTGATTGTTATTACTTGAGTTACCTGGCTGAACGAGTAGGAGGGACGGCCGCCCAATCACTTACCGCCGGTAATCAGAGCAATAGTGATCAGCATGATAGATAGCACTAGTTGTCTAGATGACGTTAGTTGGTTCAGTAGAAGAGTGTTCGCATCGGTAGTTGAATTTCGAGGACGAAATTCTTTTAGTGGGGGAGAGTTGTAACGCCCCAAAAATAATTGATTAATTTATTTAATTAATTTAATGGGATTCGTGTGGTAGAAATAATAATATGGTGTTTTATTTAAATCAGGGAGTGGTGTTTAGTAACTAAGTGGATTAGTGAAAGGGGGCCCGTGATCCAAAAGCCCAATGACATAGGCGCCTAAGTGAGAGCATTGGTTAGGGTTTAGATCATTTGCGTTTTTTTTGAGAAAAAGAGGAGAGGTTTCGAAGAGAAGAGAGAAGAGAGATGAGAGGGACGGCGCACAAGGAGAAAGAGGAGAGGATCTCTAGTTGCTGTGGTTCTTTGGGGTTTTTGTGCAAGGGGATCTCGTATTCGGCAAATCTAAGGTAAGGGTGGGTTTCTTCCTTATAATGGGGTTTTATGATGGGGTTATGTGGGAATAGATCCTATGATGCCTAGGGTTTGATTTTGATGTGTAGTTGGTGTTAGTTGAATTGTATATAGGTTGAATTGAAATTTGACATCGTTGGTGATTGTTGTGACTCAAAGAAATTGGTGATTCATTGTTGTTAGTCCTAATTGCATGTTAGGTGTTCGATAAAATGTTTGTTTGGTGTTGTGATTAGCGAATTATGATGATTGGCATTGGTGATTATCAATTGATGAGCTAAATTGGTGATATGATGTGCATATGTGGTGTTTTGGTGAATTTGGGGTCCCTAGGGCACCTTGGGCGCCAAATGTTGTTGTGTCCCTGTTGCAGAAAATGGCGCCTTGTGCCTGGCGCCATCCTTGGTCATGTTGTGTTCGGTGTTGTGTTTGTTGAACCAAGGGTAAACACTCCTTTATTTTGCATGATAACAAATTACATCACATCTACTAATGTTTCGAGTTGAGCAAAGTGCAGGACTTAAATTAAAGAGAAGAAGACACAAAAGAAGAGAAGCTTGAAGAAGAAGCAACATATGAAGTTCAAAACCCTAATTTGTGTCTAAGCCTTCTTTAGGACACCTTGTAAGGTCCTATCACCTAAAGTGTATGACACTTTAGTTATTGAGAGAGATGACTTTTCAAAACATGCATGATGCATCAAAATAGTTTTGAAAAATATTTTAAAATTGCATGCATGCATATGGTGAAAACCTAAACCCTAAAAATAATTTTGTGGAAAGCTTGGAACCAATCCTACCTTTTTTGAAAAGCATAATCGATTACCATCCTATTCCCATTACATGCATAATCGATTAATGTCCTGATTGAAAGCAAATAATCGATTACTTGCTCAAATTTACCACATGTAATAATCGATTATGATGCATTCCTCACCTTCCATTTTTAGAACCATAATCGATTATTGACTCAAATGAACTCCATACCATAATCGATTATTGTCCTGATTGAAAGCAAATAATCGATTACTTGCTCAATACCACTACAAAGGATAATCGATTATGATGTATTTCCTTACCTTCCATATTGAGACATAATCGATTATCACCTATATGCACTACATGAGATAATGATTATCTCAAGCCATTAATTGTTTTTCAAAAATCAAACCTCTCCTATCACTATAAATAGGAATCCGATTTCATTTTCTCAAACCACCTCCAACATCTCTTCATCTCACAATCTCCTTTATACGATTCTAGATCTATACTTGTGCTTCATAGTTTTATTTTGTTAAAAGCTTTTGATTTCGAAATTGTCATATCATTTCCAAAAGCTTTTATGTTTTTATAAATCTAGATCTAAGATCTTGAGCTTCATTGTTTTGATCTTGTTAAAAGCTTTTTAATTTCGAAATTGATATATCATTTCTAAAAGCTTTTATACTTTTGCAAGCTAGCTTCCATTGTCATATCTTCTTTAAGCTTTTTGCAAAAACAAGATTTCATATTTTAGAGCATCTATTTTCCTAAGATCACTCATCTCTCTCAGTTTCTAAACTAACATATTACTAGAAGTGATTGGATCATAGATCTCAAATCTGTACTCGTTATATCTTTTAAGTGGTTTTCTTGAAATCCTGAGAAGCTTTACTTGGGTCTCTCAATCGGGTGATTGAGTTGGTTTTGAAATCCTTAGCGGGTGCTTGGGTTCTCAGTTCAGGGGAATTGAGATTCACTAGTGTTGAAGTCGACTGTTTGTATTAAACTCTCTTCAATATAGTGGTTGCTAAGTCCAAGGGTTGAAAAGCCTAAGGCCGAGGACGTAGGGGTTTTATCCCGAACCTCGCTAAATATATGTGTCCCTCTATCCCTTCTCTCTTTATATTTTGCACTATTATTATAACTGTTTATTATTAATATTATTGTGCTTATTGATATTATCACTATCATTATTACTGTTTATTGTTAATATTACTGTGCTTATATTATTCAATACTATTACTACTCTGTCATATCAATAAACATAGTAATTGTGATATTATCAATACTCATCAATCATCTTCTACTCCTCTTCTCTAAGATTAAGATCTACTATATCTCATATATCATCTTTATCTCACTAATAGATCTAATTTCCTGATTATCTCTTATAATATCTTTATTGGCAATATTGAATACAATTTAAACAACTCTTGCTTGTTTTCATATCCAAAAGTTCAAATCACATTTTCCGCATCCGATTTGAAAAAGAATATAATCATCTTTGCGAAAAGAATCCATATTTACTCATAACCTTATTCACCCCCCCTCTAAGGTTATACAATAAGTCTAACAAGTGGTATCAGAGCTAGGAATTGCATATTAGAGCTTTACATCTCGCAATTCAAATCTATCCTTTACATATCTGTAATTATGGGTTCTTTCATGAAAGAAGGAATGTCCTCTAATAGGCCTCCTCTATTTGATGGTACTAACTACGATTACTGGAGTAGTCGTATGAAATGTCATGTGCAGGCAATTGACTTCACTCTATGGAGAATCATAGTGGATGGTCCTCTAATCCCGATGAAGATCAAGATCACAAAACCAGGTAATACTGATGGTGACACTTCAAAAATTCAAGCCACCGGCAAAGCTGAAGAAGTACCGGTGGAAGACATCTACACCATCGACCTGAGTGAGTTAAGAAAATCTGAGCTTGACAAGATATCCCTAAATGCAAAGGCCATGAATATCCTTCATCTATCACTCTGTGAAGAAGAATATGGTAGAGTAAAAGGGTGTCAAAGTGCAAAGGAAATCTGGGACTGCCTACAAGCCACTCATGTCGGGACAAGCCAGGTAAAAGATACTAAAATTAGAATTCTCACCTCTGAATATGAAAGTTTTAAAATGAAAGAAGGTGAGTCTGTCGCAGCAATGCATCAGAGATTAAATTTAATTGTAAACAACTTGAGGGCCTTAGGAAAGAAATACACCAACAAGGATTTGAATGGAAAGATCCTTGAATCCTTAACTGGTGATTCTTCCCTAAGACTTGTGCTATAACCGAAGCCAAAGACATTGGCACTTTACCTCAAGAAGACCTTATTGGATCATTGCTAGCATTTGAGGTAGTTCTGGCTGCCAAAAAGAGCCAAGAAAAAGAAACTGTAAAAGAGAAGAAATCTCTTGCCCTTGCTGCTAAAACCACTAAAGTAGCAAGGAAAGAGGTTGAATCTGAAGAAGACACCGATGATGAAGATATGGCTATGCTTGCCAAGAACTTCAAAAGATTTATGAAATACAACAAACATGGTAAAAGTGACTCTTCAAAGAATTTGGATACAACAAAGAGAAAAGCATGAAAAGAGAGAGGAACAACCAAGATGTTTCGAATGCAACAAACCCGGTCACATCAAAGCAAACTGTTACAAGCTGAAATCTAAGCAAAAGAAAGCAATGAAAGCAACATGGGACAACAGACACTGAAAGTGAGACCGAAGAAGAAGAAGTTGCAAATGCTGTCTGTCTCATGGCAAAGAACACACTGAAGCAACATGGGATAATCTCAGCACTGATGGTGAATCAGAAGAAGATGAGCAGACTGACAATGCTATCTGCAATATGGCAATGACATCTAAGGTAAGCCTTAACTTCTAGTCTTTCTGATTCTTCTACATGATGATATTTGATGATGCTGTAGTAGTCACGATCTGAGTGAAGCTTTTGAGCTCTTTATTTGAACATGAAACTTTTGTTAAAATCAAGAAATTGACAAAGAGAAACAAAAGCATGCTCACTCAAATCGAGACTCTTGAAATGAGTAGTTAAATTGAAGAATGAGCTACATAAAACAAAATTCAACCTTGAATTTCTTGAGCTTAAACAAAATTTTGAAAAAGTCAAGGTTGAAAATGAATTTTTGAAAGAATCTTTGAAAAAGTTTGAGGTTGGTGAAAAGACCTTGACTCAGCTACTTCACTCCCAACATGAATATGTTGATAGGAGAGGTATTGGGTACCAAGGTAATTCCACCACCTCCAGCTCAAACAAAAATATCACTTTGTAGCTTCTACTCTAATCATAAACCTACTATCTTCAAATGCACATATTGTCAAAAGGGAACCATAGCTCTCTTCATGCCCTATCCGTAAAATATGTGAGCTTGGAACCCTTGTACCTACCTGTAAGAAACCAAGGTGGATTGTGAAAGCAAACCCCTTGATGACTAACCCCAAGGACCCAACAAAAAGGGTACCTCGTGCTAGTTGTTAAATTCTTTGTAGGTTGGTCCTCAGCTAAAAAGAAAAATGTGTGGATGGTTGATAGTGGTTGCTCAAGGCATATGACTGGTGATGCTTCACTATTCTGAAATTGAGCAACAAAGCTAGTGGATCTGTAAAGTTTGCCAACAATGAATCTGCTCAAGTAATAGGTAAAGGTTGTGTGGGTAAGGAAAACACAATTAAAATTAAAGATGCTTTATTAGTTGATGGTGTTAAATTTAACTTACTAAGTGTTAGCCAATTATGCGATAATGATTTTGATGTGCACTTTTCTGTTGATAAATGTGTTATTACCCATATGACTTCTAAACTCTACATTACTGGCTTTCGAGAAAACAATGTATACTATGTTGATTTTGATAATGTAAGTGATGATATAGTATGTATGCCTACCTTGATTGATGATGTGGATTTGTGGCATAGACGCTTAGGACATGCTAGTATAGAACATCTATCTAAGTTAAGTAAGAATGAGCATGTTAGAGGTCTACCTAAATTGAAATATGAAAAAGGCCAATTATGTGATGCATGTCAACTTGGTAAAATGCACAAAACCTCTTTTAAATCAAAACCTGTTATTTCCACCAAAAATGTGCTTGAACTGC
>CM076848.1:138721362-138758407 GCA_039519185.1 Astragalus membranaceus | reverse complement strand
TTGATTTTCCGCTGCATGTTGAATAAAGTTGATTTGTTTTAAGACGCAAAATATGGTTTGTCGGTTCACCTCTAGTGAGAGTGTTATGTAACTGTTGTCGAAGTGTAGCATCCGTTTCTTTGATGAAAATTGTTTTTGAAAACTCTGATTTTACGCTTATAAATTACCGGGTAGAAATGGGTGTTACAATAGTGGTATCAGAGCAATGGTTGGTCCGTCCAGCCAAGTTGTTGATTCGTTGTGTCGGTTAGCGACCAACTGTTGTCTTTTAGTTCTAACCATTGTCTGTGTTGTAGTGATGCTTCCGTAGGTAAAGGTAAACCGAAAGTTGCTGATGGTAAGAGAACTAGTGGGGGAGATGCCCCTACCGGTAATGTGTGCCGTATTGTGTTTCTATGTGTGAACTCTATGTCTTTGTGCTTGGTTCTCATTGTTAACCTTCTTGTTGTGTGAACCTTGACTTCATTAGTATGATTCCCAATGATTTACACCGTGATTTACCTTGTTGTTGATACTCACATATGTTTTTAATCTGTTCAAATTGTTTTAGTTGATCAACACTGAGCCTTGTATAAACTCCTTTGTAGTGTGTTTTGGTGTTTGAGACGAAGTGCATTGTAAAATTGTTTTGTTGATTATTTTAGGTTGTTACTTCAATAGTAACTTGCTATAGTGTTTTAATCAATACATGTGAAAATGTATTTGTTCAAGTGCTATAACTTTGTTCCCAACTTGAAAATGTCTTTTGCAATTAGATGTAACGATTTTAGCGGTGGACTAGGTTATTACTACCTTCACTTTCTTCCCTATTTGCGCAATTTTTCTCAAAGTGTGATCTTGTACGCTTGAATTGTATGACATGATTTTAGTCGTTACCTCTTGGTTTGTGCTATGTGGTTTTGTAATCCGAAAAGTAAAGTGATTTCTCCGATTGCTTTTGAATATCTATTAAACAATTTTATGGTTGGATACTAATATTGGTATTAAAACTTATTTTAATAAATGAACACTGAGTTTTCATGATTTGGTTTTAAAAAAAAAAAACTTAGATTGTGAATTGGTACTATTGGTGCACTTCTAGTGGAATAGCTTTCATTGCTATATGTTCTTAAGGGTGTCTTATTTAAATTGTTTAAGCTGACGTTCGGTCTCGTAGAGAAAATCAATTTCGATAACATGTTTTATTTCTGTATCAGAGACTCCAAGCAAAGTATTTTGGTGTATGTATTTAATTGTACCTTCCGTGTATGTGCCTTTAACTGTGAATCAATGTTTCCATGGATTGATCCTTCTAGTTGTTTTGAGGCTCTAATTGCTGTTTCCACTAGTCAAATTATTTTCCCTATACCAAACTATATTGGTAGTTATGTCTAAATCGTTAACTCTAAAAGGCTATTAATTTTTTTTTGGTGATTGGTGACTAATATCACTGAACTTGGTTTTTGATTCTCTGCTGGTTTGGAAAAATGCTTAGTTTTCGGAAAATGCATAGTTTAGATCCTATACTATTTTTTTTTATATAAAATCAAGTGTGTTAACGTACTTATGTCTTTGAACAACTTTATGTAATGTGATTTTCGACTCTCACTATGTACGGTCTGAATTTTATGATTTGGTCCTTGTTAACTTTATTATTTTATCTTTATTGTGTTACATGACTTTGGAAACCTTAGGTTTTAAGGGGTGCATTGACACTATTGGTTCACTCCTATTAAATTAACTTTGTTGTCCTATACTCTCATACGTAATTGCTTAAAGTGGCTACATTAAAAGTTTAGTCTGGATAAAGTCGGTTTCTAAATTGTGTTTTATTTCTTGTGTTGAGACTCTAGTCTAAGTGTTTTGTGGAGTTGTTTCCCTAATTGTTCCTAGGTGCCATACCCTTAATGTGATAATGCTTGAAAATTATGATAATCTTAACTAAGTGATACAATTATTATTTTCTTGTATTTCATGATGCTTACAATTAGCTGTAATGATTTTAATTGTGGGTTGTATTTTTGTGTTAATATTATCGCAAATATTTTGTTTTGTTTGTTCTAATTGCTCAACGGTCTCAATGCGTATATGGCGAGCCTTCCTGGTTACAAAATGACATCTTTTACTTGCAAAAAACTATTTCCAGAAATAAATTGTTGATTTTGTTTGAAAAACAATTTTTCTCGTTTTTCGCACTTCCACTTATAAATATTTTTGGGATAAAGGGGTATCACATTTAGTGATATGCCAATTGTGTGACTGTTGTGCTGTCTGAATTTTTGGACACTGGTCTTGAGTTAACTTTTATTGTTAGATATTCATGTGGCCATTTAATTTAATTTGACTAGGTGTAATGTGGTTTTAAATGTTAACTACATTCTTGTGTTAATCGTTTAACCTTGTTTTGTTCTATGCGTCTAATTTCCCTCGACATACAATATTGTGAACCTTCTATTTTTGTGAATTGTTTCATGACTTCAATGTATATAATGTGTACCTGTAAACTCTGATTATGTGGCGTGTTTTGCAATCGTTATGCACTCTGTAAACTTGTTGTGATGTTGTCATAGAAACCAAACCATTAGCAGACTATTAGTGTGCGTGGATATGTTTTGTTGTGCAGGAGGGTAGATGAGTGAGATGGAATATAAGTTAGTTTATCAGAGTAGCGCAGCGGGATCCTTACGGAACCACTAAAGAGTGAGTCTGATTGTTATTACTTGAGTTACCTGGCTGAACGAGTAGGAGGGATGGCCGCCCAATCACTTACCGCCGGTAATCAGAGCAATAGTGATCAGCATGATAGATAGCACTAGTTGTCTAGATGACGTTAGTTGGTCAGTAGAAGAGTGTTCGCATCGGTAGTTGAATTTCGAGGACGAAATTCTTTTCAGTGGGGGAGAGTTGTAACGCCCCAAAAATAATTGATTAATTTATTTAATTAATTTAATGGGATTCGTGTGGTAGAAATAATAATATGGTCTTTTATTTAAATCAGGGAGTGGTGTTTAGTAACTAAGTGGATTAGTGAAAGGGGGCCCGTGATCCAAAAGCCCAATGACATAGGCGCCTAAGTGAGAGCATTGGTTAGGGTTTAGATCATTTGCGTTTTTTTTGAGAAAAAGAGGAGAGGTTTCGAAGAGAAGAGAGAAGAGAGATGAGAGGGACGGCGCACAAGGAGAAAGAGGAGAGGATCTCTAGTTGCTGTGGTTCTTTGGGGTTTTTGTGCAAGGGGATCTCGTATTCGGCAAATCTAAGGTAAGGGTGGGTTTCTTCCTTATAATGGGGTTTTATGATGGGGTTATGTGGGAATAGATCCTATGATGCCTAGGGTTTGATTTTGATGTGTAGTTGGTGTTAGTTGAATTGTATATAGGTTGAATTGAAATTTGACATCGTTGGTGATTGTTGTGACTCAAAGAAATTGGTGATTCATTGTTGTTAGTCCTAATTGCATGTTAGGTGTTCGATAAAATGTTTGTTTGGTGTTGTGATTAGCGAATTATGATGATTGGCATTGGTGATTATCAATTGATGAGCTAAATTGGTGATATGATGTGCATATGTGGTGTTTTGGTGAATTTGGGGTCCCTAGGGCACCTTGGGCGCCAAATGATGTTGTTGTCCCTGTTGCAGAAAATGGCGCCTTGTGCCTGGGCGCCATCCTTGGTCATGTTGTGTTCGGTGTTGTGTTTGTTGAACCAAGGGTAAACACTCCTTTATTTTGCATGATAACAAATTACATCACATCTACTAATGTTTCGAGTTGAGCAAAGTGCAGGACTTAAATTAAAGAGAAGAAGACACAAAAGAAGAGAAGCTTGAAGAAGAAGCAACATATGAAGTTCAAAACCCTAATTTGTGTCTAAGCCTTCTTTAGGACACCTTGTAAGGTCCTATCACCTAAAGTGTATGACACTTTAGTTATTGAGAGAGATGACTTTTCAAAACATGCATGATGCATCAAAATAGTTTTGAAAAATATTTTAAAATTGCATGCATGCATATGGTGAAAACCTAAACCCTAAAAATAATTTTGTGGAAAGCTTGGAACCAACTCCTACCTTTTTTGAAAAGCATAATCGATTACCATCCTATTCCCATTACATGCATAATCGATTAATGTCCTGATTGAAAGCAAATAATCGATTACTTGCTCAAATTTACCACATGTAATAATCGATTATGATGCATTCCTCACCTTCCATTTTTAGAACCATAATCGATTATTGACTCAAATGAACTCCATACCATAATCGATTATTGTCCTGATTGAAAGCAAATAATCGATTACTTGCTCAATACCACTACAAAGGATAATCGATTATGATGTATTTCCTTACCTTCCATATTGAGACATAATCGATTATCACCTATATGCACTACATGAGATAATGGATTATCTCAAGCCATTAATTGTTTTTCAAAAATCAAACCTCTCCTATCACTATAAATAGGAATCCGATTTCATTTTCTCAAACCACCTCCAACATCTCTTCATCTCACAATCTCCCTTTATACGATTCTAGATCTATACTTGTGCTTCATAGTTTTATTTTGTTAAAAGCTTTTGATTTCGAAATTGTCATATCATTTCCAAAAGCTTTTATGTTTTTATAAATCTAGATCTAAGATCTTGAGCTTCATTGTTTTGATCTTGTTAAAAGCTTTTTAATTTCGAAATTGATATATCATTTCTAAAAGCTTTTATACTTTTGCGAAGCTAGCTTCCATTGTCATATCTTCTTTAAGCTTTTTGCAAAAACAAGATTTCATATTTTAGAGCATCTATTTTCCTAAGATCACTCATCTCTCTCAGTTTCTAAACTAACATATTACTAGAAGTGATTGGATCATAGATCTCAAATCTGTACTCGTTATATCTTTTAAGTGGTTTTCTTGAAATCCTGAGAAGCTTTACTTGGGTCTCTCAATCGGGTGATTGAGTTGGTTTTGAAATCCTTAGCGGGTGCTTGGGTTCTCAGTTCAGGGGAATTGAGATTCACTAGTGTTGAAGTCGACTGTTTGTATTAAACTCTCTTCAATATAGTGGTTGCTAAGTCCAAGGGTTGAAAAGCCTAAGGCCGAGGACGTAGGGGTTTTATCCCGAACCTCCCTAAATATATGTGTCCCTCTATCCCTTCTCTCTTTATATTTTGCACTATTATTATAACTGTTTATTATTAATATTATTGTGCTTATTGATATTATCACTATCATTATTACTGTTTATTGTTAATATTACTGTGCTTATATTATTCAATACTATTACTACTCTGTCATATCAATAAACATAGTAATTGTGATATTATCAATACTCATCAATCATCTTCTACTCCTCTTCTCTAAGATCTAAGATCTACTATATCTCATATATCATCTTTATCTCACTAATAGATCTAATTTCCTGATTATCTCTTATAATATCTTTATTGGCAATATTGAATACAATTTAAACAACTCTTGCTTGTTTTCATATCCAAAAGTTCAAATCACATTTTCCGCATCCGATTTGAAAAAAATATAATCATCTTTTGCGAAAAGAATCCATATTTACTCATAACCTTATTCACCCCCCCTCTAAGGTTATACAATAAGTCTAACAAGTGGTATCAAGAGCTAGGAATTGCATACTAGAGCTTTACATCTCGCAATTCAAAATCTATCCTTTACATATCTATAATTATGGGTTCTATCATGAAAGAAGGAATGTCCTCTAATAGGCCTCCTCTATTTGATGGTACTAACTACGATTACTGGTGTAGTCGTATGAAATGTCATGTGCAGGCAATTGACTTCACTCTATGGAGAATCATAGTGGATGGTCCTCTAATCCCGATGAAGATCAAGATCACAAAACCAGGTAATACTGATGGTGACACTTCAAAAATTCAAGCCACCGGCAAAGCTGAAGAAGTATCAGTGGAAGACATCTACACCATCGACCTGAGTGAGTTAAGAAAATCTGAGCTTGACAAGATATCCATAAATGCAAAGGCCATGAATATTCTTCATCTATCACTCTGTGAAGAAGAATATGGTAGAGTAAAAGGGTGTCAAAGTGCAAAGGAAATCTGGGACTGCCTACAAGCCACTCATGTCGGGACAAGCCAGGTAAAAGATACTAAAATTAGAATTCTCACCTCTGAATATGAAAGTTTTAAAATGAAAGAAGGTGAGTCTGTCGCAGCAATGCATCAAAGATTAAATTTAATTATAAACAACTTGAGGGCCTTAGGAAAGAAATACACCAACAAGGATTTGAATGGAAAGATCCTTGAATCCTTAACTGGTGAATTCTTCCCTAAGACTTGTGCTATAACCGAAGCCAAAGACATTGGCACTTTACCTCAAGAAGACCTTATTGGATCATTGCTAGGCTTTGAGGTAGTTCTGGCTGCCAAAAAGAGCCAAGAAAAAGAAACTGTAAAAGAGAAGAAATCTCTTGCCCTTGCTGCTAAAACCACTAAAGTAGCAAGGAAAGAGGTTGAATCTGAAGAAGACACCGATAATGAAGATATGGCTATGTTTGCCAAGAACTTCAAAAGATTTATGAAATACAACAAACATGGTAAAAGTGACTCTTCAAAGAAATTTGGATACAACAAAGAAGAAAAGCATGAAAAGAGAGAGGAACAACCAAGATGCTTCGAATGCAACAAACCCGGTCACATCAAAGCTAATTGCTACAAGCTGAAATCTAAGCAAAAGAAAGCAATGAAAGCAACTTGGGACAACACCGACTCTGAAAGTGAGACCGAAGAAGAAGAAGTTGCAAATGCTGTCTGTCTCATGGCAAAGAACATAACTGAAGCAACATGGGATAATCTCAGCACTGATGGTGAATCAGATGAGCAGACTGACAATGCTATCTGCAATATGGCAAGTGACGCATCTAAGGTAAGCCTTAACTCCTCTAGTCTTTCTGATTCTTCTACACATGATGATTCATTTGATGATGCGTGTAGTAGTCACAATCTGAGTGAGGCTTTTGAAGCTCTTTATTTTGAACATGAAACTCTTTTGTTAAAATCTAAGAAATTGACAAAGAGAAACAAAAGCATGCTCACTCAAATCGAGACTCTTGAAAATGAGGTAGTTAAATTGAAGAATGAGCTACATAAAACAAAACCTTTCAACCTTGAATTTCTTGAGCTTAAACAAAATTTTGAAAAAGTCAAGGTTGAAAATGAATTTTTGAAAGAATCTTTAAAAAAATTTGAGGTTGGTGAAAAGACCTTGACAAAGCTACTTCACTCCCAACATGAATATGTTTATAGGAGAGGTATTGGGTACCAAGGTAATTCCACCACCTCCACCTCAAACAAAAATATCACTTTTGTAGCTTCTACCTCTAATCATAAAACTACTATCTTCAAATGCACATATTGCCAAAAGGGAAACCATAGCTCCTCTTCATGCCCCATCCGTAAAATATGTGAGCTTGGAACCCTTGTACCTACCTGTAAGAAACCAAGGTGGATTGTGAAAGCAAACCCCTTGACGACTAACCCCCAAGGACCCAACAAAATTTGGGTACCTCGTACTAGTTGTTAAATGTTCCTCTTGTAGGTTAGTCCTTCATCTAAAAAGAAAAACGTGTGGATGGTCGATAGTGGATGCTCAAGACATATGACTGGTGATGCTTCACTATTCCTGAAATTGAGCAACAAAGCTAGTGGATCTGTAAAGTTTGCCAACAATGAATCTGCTCGAGTAATAGGTAAAGGTTGTGTGGGTAAGGAAAACACAATTAAAATTAAAGATGCTTTATTAGTTGATGGTGTTAAATTTAACTTACTAAGTGTTAGCCAATTATGCGATAATGATTTTGATGTGCACATTTCTGTTGATAAATGTGTTATTACCCATATGACTTCTAAACCCTACATTACTGGCTTTCGAGAAAACAATGTATACTATGTTGATTTTGATAATGTAAGTGATGATATAGTATGTATGCCTACCTTGATTGATGATGTGGATTTGTGGCATAGACGCTTAGGACATGCTAGTACAGAACATCTATCTAAGTTAAGTAAGAATGAGCATGTTAGAGGTCTACCTAAATTGAAATATGAAAAAGGACAATTATGTGATGCATGTCAACTTGGTAAAATGCACAAAACCTCTTTTAAATCAAAAGCTGTTATTTCCACCAAAAATGTGCTTGAAATGCTACATCTTGATTTGTTTGGTGAAATTTATGTCGTAAGTCTAGGAGGGTCTAAGTATGTCTTTGTTATTGTTGATGATTATTCTAGATATACTTGGGTTATCCTACTTGCAAATAAAAGTGATGCTTTTAACGAGTTTGCTAAGTTGTGCAGAAAACTACAAAATGAGAAAAACTTAGCCATCAAAGAAATTAGAAGCGATCATGGAGGAGAGTATGAAAATTCATCATTCAAGACTTGGTGTGAAAAGTATGGCATTCATCATAACTTTTCAGCTCCAAGAACTCCTCAACAAAATGGTGTGGTAGAAAGAAAGAACAGAACTATACAAGAGATGAGCAGGACAATGCTGAATGAGCACAACCTTCCCAAATACTTCTGGGGTCATGCAGTAGATACAGCTTGTCACGTGCTAAATCGAGTATACTTAAGGCCATCTCTCAACAAGACGCTATACGAGCTGTGGAATGGTAGAGCTCCTAAGATTTCATATTTCAAAGTGTTTGGAAGTAAGTGCTTCATTCTCAACACAAAGGACAAGTTGGGTAAGTTTGATGCTAAATCAACTGAAGGTATTTTTATGGGTTATTCAAATCATAGTAGAGCTTATATCGTTTACAATAAAATTGATAAAACTATGCAAGAATCTATTCATGTTTCTTTTGATGAAACTAACCCTTTTGTCAAGAAAGCTGATGATGAGGATGAAGTGATAGAAGTGATCGAAAATAGATCACCTGAAACTAACAATGAAAGGGTAGAAGAAACAGATGTGGAAGCTGAATCTCAAAATGAAGTGGAACGAGAGCCTCAAGACATCGACGACAATATCCATGGAAGAACACATGATGATCTGCCCAAGTCATGGAAATCAGTTCGAGATCATCCCCTGGAGCAGATTATTGGTAGTCCTTCAAAGGGAGTAAAAACTCGTTCTTCCCTAATTCTTTTATGCTTTCACAGTGCTTACAACTCTCAAATAGTCCCAAATAATATCAAGGAAGCTTTAATTGATCCAGAGTGGGTTTTGTCAATGCAAAAAGAACTTGAACAATTTGAAAGAAATAAAGTTTGGCACTTAGTTGAAAAACCGGTCGATCGGACCATCATAGGAACTAAATGGGTTTTTCGTAACAAACTTGACGAAAATGGAACAATTTTATTAAACAAAAGTCGTCTAGTAGTTCAAGGTTTTAATCAAATCGAAGGGGTGGATTTTGAAGAAACTTTTGCTCCTGTGGCTAGATTGGAGTCCATTAGGATAATTTTGGCATTTGCCTCCTACATGGATTTCAAACTACACCCAATGGATGTCAAAAGTGCATTCCTAAATGGTTTTTTAGAAGAAGAAGTATATGTAAAACAACCCCCTGGTTTTGAAGATTTTAAAAATCCCGATCACGTCTTTAAACTTGACAAAGCCCTCTATGGATTGAAACAAGCCCCTAGAGCTTGGTATGAGAGATTAAGCAGACATCTAATTGCCAATGGTTTCCAAAAGGGTAAGATTGATTCTACCGTTATTCCTTAAAACCAAGGGCAAACATATCATAGTAGTTCAAATCTATGTTGATGATATTATCTTTGGATCTACTAATGATGATTTGTGCAAGGAATTTTCTGAGATGATGACTAGTGAATTTGAAATGAGTATGATGGGAGAACTTAACTTTTTCTTGGGACTTCAAGTGAAACAATTAAATGAAGGAATCTTCATATCCCAAACAAAGTTCTCAAAGGAATTGCTGAAGAAATATAACATGAATGACGCAAAAGAAATCAGCACTCCTATGGCAATAGCAACTAAACTAGATAAGGATGAGCAAGGTAAACCGGTAGATGAAACTATGTATCGAGGTATGATAGGTAGTCTCTTATACTTAACTGTGTCTCGTCCTGATATTATGTTTGCTGTATGTCTGTGTGCTCGATTTCAAGCATGCCCAAAAGAATCACATTTAAAAGCTGTAAAACGGATTCTTAGGTATGTTAAAGGGACCATAGACTTTGGTTTGTGGTACCCGAAATCGAGTACGTTTGATTTAGTCGGTTTTTCCGATGCTGATTTTGCAGGTTGCACTCTTGATAGAAAAAGTACTAGTGGAACTTGTCATTTTCTTGGTCCTTGTTTGACCTCCTGGTCTAGTAAGAAGCAGAACAGTGTTGCTTTGTCCACAGCTGAAGCTGAATATGTGGCTGTTGGAAACTGCGTCGCACAAGTTCCGTGGATGAAACAAACTTTGGAAGACTTTGGTCTAATTTTTGAAAGTGTGCCTGTTTTGTGTGATAATACAAGTGCTATTAATATTGCTAAGAACCCTATACAACACTCTAGAACTAAACACATTGACATACGACATCACTTTATTAGAGATCATGTGTCTAGGGGGAGCATTGCACTAAAATTTGTAGGCACGGATAACCAACTAGCGGATATCTTCACTAAACCCCTAGCCGAAGCTCCTTTTTGTAAAATCCGTAGAGAGCTAGGGATGCTTGATTATGCTAGTTTATAAAATGTTTTCTATTTGTTTGTTCACCCCCCCCCCCTTCCTTTTTGATGAAAACAAAGGGGGAGAAAATATGCAAGTTACTATTATATGTGGGGAGAAAATAGGAGAAAAATGCTTATGCTTAGGGGGGGCTTTTTTAAAAGAATTTTCATTATTATCAAACCCTATGCATAATGTAATTTGTTATCATCAAAAAGGGGGAGTTTGTTGAACCAAGGGTAAACACTCCTTTATTTTGCATGATAACAAATTACATCACATCTACTAATGTTTCGAGTTGAGCAAAGTGCAGGACTTAAATTAAAGAGAAGAAGACACAAAAGAAGAGAAGCTTGAAGAAGAAGCAACATATGAAGTTCAAAACCCTAATTTGTGTCTAAGCCTTCTTTAGGACACCTTGTAAGGTCCTATCACCTAAAGTGTATGACACTTTAGTTATTGAGAGAGATGACTTTTCAAAACATGCATGATGCATCAAAATAGTTTTGAAAAATATTTTAAAATTGCATGCATGCATATGGTGGAAACCTAAACCCTAAAAATAATTTTGTGGAAAGCTTAGAACCAATTCCTACCTTTTTTGAAAAGCATAATCGATTACCATCCTATTCCCATTACATGCATAATCGATTATTGTCCTGATTGAAAGCAAATAATCGATTACTTGCTCAAATTTACCACATGTAATAATCGATTATGATGCATTCCTCACCTTCCATTTTTAGAACCATAATCGATTATTGACTCAAATGAACTCCATACCATAATCGATTATTGTCCTGATTGAAAGCAAATAGTCGATTACTTGCTCAATACCACTACAAAGGATAATCGATTATGATGTATTTCCTTACCGTTCCATATTGAGACATAATCGATTATCACCTATATGCACTACATGAGATAATCGACTATCTCAAGCCATTAATTGTTTTTCAAATATCAAACCTCTCCTATCACTATAAATAGGAATCCGATTTCATTTTCTCAAACCACCTACAACATCTCTTCATCTCACAATCTCTCTTTATACGATTCTAGATCTATACTTGTGCTTCATAGTTTTATTTTGTTAAAAGCTTTGGATTTCGAAATTGTCATATCATTTCCAAAAGCTTTTATGCTTTTTATAAATCTAGATCTAAGATCTTGAGCTTCATTGTTTTGATCTTGTTAAAAGCTTTTTAATTTCGAAATTGATATATCATTTCTAAAAGCTTTTATACTTTTGCAAAGCTAGCTTCCATTGTCATATCTTCTTTAAGCTTTTTGCAAAAACAAGATTTCATATTTTAGAGCATCTATTTTCCTAAGATCACTCATCTCTCTCAGTTTCTAAACTGACATATTACTAGAAGTGATTGGATCATAGATCTCAACTCTGTACTCGTTATATCTTTTAAGTGGTTTTCTTGAAATCCTGAGAAGCTTTACTTGGGTCTCTCAATCGGGTGATTGAGTTGGTTTTGAAATCCTTAGCGGGTGCTTGGGTTCTCAGTTCAGGGGAATTGAGATTCACTAGTGTTGAAGTCGACTGTTTGTATTAAACTCTCTTCAATATAGTGGTTGCTAAGTCCAAGGGTTGAAAAGCCTAAGGCCGAGGACGTAGGGGTTTTATCCCGAACCTCGCTAAATATCTGTGTCCCTCTATCCCTTCTCTCTTTATATTTTGCACTATTATTATAACTATTTATTATTAATATTATTGTGCTTATTGATATTATCACTATCATTATTACTGTTTATTGTTAATATTACTGTGCTTATATTATTCAATACTATTACTACTCTGTCATATCAATAAACATAGTAATTGTGATATTATCAATACTCATCAATCATCTTCTACTCTTCTTCTCTAAGATCTAAGATCTACTATATCTCATATATCATCTTTATCTCACTAATAGATCTAATTTCCTGATTATCTCTTGTAATATCTTTATTGGCAATATTGAATACAATTTAAACAACTCTTGCTTGTTTTCATATCCAAAAGTTCAAATCACATTTTCCGCATCCGATTTGAAAAAGAATATAATCATCATTTGCGAAAAGAATCCATATTTACTCATAACCTTATTCACCCCCCCCCCCTCTAAGGTTATACAATAAGTCTAACAGTGATGCTGGTTTGGGCGCCCAGTGCCTGGGCGCCGTGT
The DNA here is from genome assembly GCA_039519185.1 of Astragalus membranaceus. Taxonomy (NCBI): domain Eukaryota; kingdom Viridiplantae; phylum Streptophyta; class Magnoliopsida; order Fabales; family Fabaceae; genus Astragalus; species Astragalus membranaceus. Next base: position 138,745,576 of record CM076848.1, on the reverse strand, counting down.
CTGGTGGGTGTGTGTGTGTGTGTTGCTGTATCTTGGGGCAGGGGCGCCATGGGCGCCTGTCCCTGTGTGTGTTGGGCACTGTCTTGGGGCGGGGGGCGCCATGGGCGCCTGTGTCTGGCTGTGTTTGGCTGTGTCTGGGTGTGTTGCGCGCTGTGTCTTGGCGCAGGGGCGCCAAGGGCACCAAATCCTGTTGTGTTGCCTGCTGGGCCCTGGGCGCCAGTTTCTGCATTGTGTTGCCTGTGGGCGCCATGGGCGCCAAATCCTGTGTCTTGTTGCGTTTTTGTGTTGCCTGGGCGCCAAGGGCGCCAGTTTCTGTTACTGGCCAGTTTCCAGCATGTTCCCTGCTAGGCGCCCAGTGCCTGGGCGCCATTTTCAGGATGTTCCTCAAATTTTTCCCGGTTTTGTTTTTGACTCGGGAGTCCGATTTAGACGTTTTAAAATGTTTTGGAAAGCTTATTCAGAGGCCTAGCTGAATATTCTAATTTGAGGCAAAGTCGTCCATTTTTCTGGAAAAATTGTTAACCGTCGGTGTAGTTGTTAAATGGTGATGTTTTAAAAAGAAAGTTGTCATGTCTCAAATATTTTGGAAAAATCCTCGTGTCTTAAATGTTTAGGAAAATTGTTGTCATCTTGCTGTATTGGTGCTGTTTTGTAAAATTGTTGTTATCTCGGTGTCTTGGTGCTATTTTGGAAATTGTTGTCCTCTTGGTGTCTTGGTGCGGTTTGAGCTAGGTGTGAAGGCTCAAACCTTGGTGTTGTAGGAGCTAGGTGTGAAGGCTCCAAATCTTGATGTTCCGTTGTTTCGGGTAGTTTGGTGTTTCAGTGTCGTTGGTCTAGGTGTGGAAGCCCAATTTGGTGTTATTCGGTGATTGATTTTTGGTGTGTCACATTGTGACTAATATTTGATGATTGTCTGTGTGCATTCATGGTGTCGCATACAGCATACGCATTTATTTCGGTGAAGGCCTTTGGTCTTGGAGCTGGGTGTGAAAGCTCAATTTTTCTAAAACTAGTGAGCCGGGTGTGAAAGCTCAATTTTTCTAAACTAGTGAGTCGGGTGTGAAAGCTCAATTTTTATAAATTGGTGAGCCGGGTGTGAAAGCTCTCAATCTTGGTGACGCCCCTATTTACGGGCAAAACTTTTGGTGATTGGTATCACATGCATATACCCGTTGGTGTGGGTTGCATTCATTCATTTACACATGATCTAGGTGATGACTGTTGGTGATGATTTTGGTGATGTTTTGGTGATGACTATTGGTGACGTTTATGGGTGATGATTATTGGTAATTGTAATTGATGTTATTGTCGTTGTTGTTGTGTTGTTGATTTTGTTGATGACACTGATTGAGATAATATTGACTCTCGTGACGTGATTGTCGTGCCGTGATGATTTTGATGCCATGACCTAAGTATATACTGCTTTTCATACGATTCATTATATAGTGTGATATCTCACCCCTTCTGTTTGAATGTTACCCCTATGTTGGTAACGTGCAGGTGATCTCGAATGAGGACTATAACTCTTCATTAGTTTGGTGTCGTCGCTCTGATACGTAGCACTCGGGGAGGGATGTCCGCTGTTTTTATATTAAATGTATACATATGTCGTTTCATTGATGTTACGTTTCCTTTTGATTTTCCGCTGCATGTTGAATAAAGTTGATTTGTTTTAAGACGCAAAATATGGTTTGCCGGTTCACCTCTAGTGATTTGAAAACTCTGATTTTACGCTTATAAATTTCCGGGTAGAAATGGGTGTTACAGTGCTAATACCTTCCCTACGCATAGACGACTCCCGAGCCTAAACCAAGTCTGCAAAACCCCCTTATCCACTCAATAGGGATTTTCCATTGTTTGCCCTTAAACTAAACTTAGGTGACAGCTTCATTTCAAGAACTTCGAAGAATCCCTCCTCTGGATTTTTCGGTCGCTACATCGGCCATATAGTTCCTTGGTTGATCCTCGATCCTCAGCCTGAGGACATCCTACTTAGGCAACTGAGCCATTGTGGCCGTCGCACTTTATAGGTTTAAGACTTGCTCTGCCGCGGCCTCATCCAATGTTCCTCGAGCTCAACCCCCTCCTCGGGGTGTCCACATTGTTTTTTGCCTGAGCCTCATCCTTTGAGGCTGTCTCTTCAGCAAATATCTTTTAGAAATTGTCAGGTGGCTTGCCTCGGTGCCCTGGTCTTCTCATAACTCTGACTTTCAGTTCTCAGCCCACGACTTAATTTATTATGGGTGTCAACAATGGCCCCCCTTTTTGTGCTGTCGTATGGCCGCGAGGATGTGACCGATGGTACAAAAACTCTTGATATGACTTGATGCGATGGTTGAAACGACTACCTGGACACTTGGCGGTTCGCGAATCGATAAGGCGGCGCAATGGGTCGCAAGATCGCGCTAGTTATCTCCCCCATAGCTATAACTAGCCTTCATAATTATTACGCACTGTTGCTTGTATTTCGAAATCTTTTCAAAGTTCCACCACTTCGAACAAAACCTCTTCAACTTCGTTACAACCGTTTCTCTGTCATCATGTCTTCGAATTCCGACTCCAGAACCAGAACCACAGTTACGGTGGCAATGCCAGCCCGTTGAGTTCCTCCTTTTCTGACTCAACGTCGTCGAGCCCTCCCCTTGGCGTTACTAAAGACGACCTTCTTGTTGCCGTTCCTGGCGGCGTCACAGTGCAACCTACCACCTCTGAGGTTCGTGAGCAATTTGACTCCTTCAAAAACGATTTTTAAAGCCTCAGCGCAGCCCGGCCTTCCGATCATTCATGACTGATTTACTGTTGATGCCAGAGTGTCTGAAACCACGGGTTGGGCCAAAGCTACCGACGACTAGCGCGTCTGGTTTGACAGGATTCACCCTATCAAGAAAGATACATGGGGAGCCTGGGGCCTACGTGACATGATCGCCCTTACTACCTTCGCCATTCCCCACAACTTTGACATTCTGCTACCCCTCTTGGGCTTTTGGTCTTCTGATTTCAACGCCTTCATCTTCCCATGGGGCATGGTCACCTCCATTATTATTGACGTGGCAGCCATCATTGGTTTTCCCTCCTTTGGTGCCACTGTTCATCCTTCCCGACTACAAAAGAAGATCAACTTCAGTCATACTCACGCCGGAGGCCTCTACTCCATGTTCCTCATCCAGAATTCATGAACCGAAGCAGAGATCACCGATACAGAGCATACAACCTTCCTTATGTATTTCTTCTGCAAGTTCTTCTATGGTACCGCCTCTGCAGGCATTGTCTAAGAACTTCAGCCATTTGTTGCTTTGATGACCAGTGGTGCTGTCTATGAATGGGCCCCTTACTTCCTCGGCGGACTCTAGTGACCAAGATTCAAGGTCCTATGTGGTTCCTCCAGTTGTGGGTCATCCTCTACTTCCCTCACATCCTATCCTCAGGGCTTACTATCCCAAAATCTCCAACAAGCAGAGTTTTAGGTCCTCAACTTTCAAACACCCCCTACCGTCGACTATATTCGGCCAAGTTCATGGTGGCGCTCCTATGAATGGACTCTGCCGAAATGCCATGGTGTCTTGTCCTAGAGAAGAAGTTTGCTTCCTCCTGGATGTTTGCTCCTCAGAAACCCCAATCCAAGCTCACTCTAGCTGATCGCAATGCCGCTCGTGATCATTGGCGATCTGCCTTGGTTTCCAGAGACTTGCTTGTGGGATACCATCGCCCCTCCCGTTATAGTTGGGTTCTTGCGGAGTTTTATCATCCAAATTTTTTCTTCAGACAATTCAGGTTTATGCAACATGTGTCGTTTCCCTACGAGGCTATGAGTGGTCCTCGCCGCCGCGAAGGTCTGACAGATGATGAAGTGTGCAAGATTGTTTCCAACAACTACTACAAGGTCACTGAAAGCGTGTGGGCATACTACGAGGTCTGCCCAGAGAAACTAGTGCCTTCACCAATTGGTGGCTTGGTATTAAAGACCTAGTCTTTCCTCGGGTGCTCGACGAATATCTGGCCAAGTACCTCGAACAGCCCTACACTGCTCCAGCACCTTCCGTAGCGTTAGCCAGAACCAGCACAACCCCTTCTACTACCAAGAAGACGCCTAGACCACTTCCCTCAGTCGGCGGACATCTACTCGGTCTCAGGCAGCCGCTGGTGAGTTTCTTTTCTTTCGGCACATTTGCTACCGACTTTCTATGTCTGTCGTCTAACTCCTCTTATAATCGCAGAATCCTCTGGTCGTCGTGATGTTGATGACGATGAAGACGGCCCCATCACCTTCCGCAGGTCATCCCTTCAGGCCCCAGTTAAGACTCCTTCGCTGCCAATAGCCAAGGACACTGCCGTGGTGGCAGAAGAAACTCCTCGTCCTTCCAAGATATCCAAGGTATGGCGCTCCCCTTGTTTCTTTCCCTTTCTGTTTGCGCTTCGCTCTTTTAACCCTTGGTTCTAATAGCAGGTGGCCACCCCCGCAGTTCTGGGTGTGCTTCCTACCCCTGTTCCAAACTCTCCAATACTAGTATGTTCGCCTCCAACTCATTATCTTCAACCAAACCTCAATCAGGTGACCGAGGCAGAGGTGGCTCGGTACTTCACTTCCCAAGATCTATCCCAGATATTTCCTCCCTCAGCAGATGAGCTAGGGAAGCTGGAGTCAGCCCTCCAGGGAGGTATAGTTACTGATCCTACCCAACTCTAGGAGCTAAGGTCCTTGGCTTTCAGGTTAGCATCTTCTGTAGACTTTTCGTAGTAGCGAAAGAATGTCCTAGAGCAATTAGACTATCGACTCCCAGAAATTTCGCAGCGCTATTCAACGGCCATGACTGCTCAAGATAATACCGAGCAAGCGTTAGACCACCTCCCGTCTTACAGTGAGAAGGACGCAGAGAGAAAGCTGGCACTCGTAGAAGAAGAGGCAACCAGACGCCTTATCAGAGAGATCGAGGCTTCTCTGGCCGAGCTATGCCAAGAGATGCAAACCCTACACCCTCAGCAAGAAGAGGCGGTGTGCAAGCTTAGCGTGACCATCCAATGTATCAAGCAGCTAGAGTCTCAAAAAGGGGTCTTTATCAACGACCTGGAGCGTGGCTGCATTCGCTCTTAGTAAGCCCTTCTGTCACCCTCCCGGTAGCTGACTCTTCGACGGTAGCCATTGCAGGTCTGGTCTTTCTTCCTTCTGTCAACACGCCACCAAGTACGGGGAAATTTCAGTAGCAGAGGAGTAGGGGTTTTGTAGGAATATCTTTTCATTTTCACTAGGCAGCCGGTGTGTGGCGTGTCATCTTGACAATTACAACTTTCATCTACCAATTCTCTTTTCCTCGCATACTTTCCCATAGAGTAGGATAATATGCTTTAAGATATTTGTCGTTAAGTTTTGTCTCGAATTCTTCTCCGTCTAGCGTAATCAAATGGTATGCTCCGTCGTTAAACACTTCACTTATCATGTTGGGCCCGTCCCAATTCGGGGACCATTTTGCCAAACCTAGGGTCTTTACTCCCAAGTGGCACAATAGTCTTCCAAACAAGGTCACATTTGACAAACCTTTTAGGCTTGACATGCTTGTTGTAGGCGCGGACCATCTTAGCCTTATTTATTTCTATCCTGCTGAGGGCAGCCAGTCTGTCATCATCTACCGAGTCCCACTACATCAGCATGGCCTTGGTGTACTCATCCATACTGAGAGATTGCTGCCGAGCCACTCTTAACGATGCCACACTAATCTCAAGTGGTAGCATGACATCCTGACCATATACCAAACGATAGGGAATCGCCCCCGTGGCTGTAGACTAGGAATTCCTCATGGCCTATAGGACCTCATTGAGGGTTTCGTGCCACCGCCGAGGTTTATCCTCTATATTTTTCTTGATGAGCTCGATGATGATTTTATTGGTAGCCCCAGCCTTTCCATTAGCTTGAGCATAGTAGGGGGATGAGTGTCTCATCTTGATGCCATACTCTTGGAAAAAGGCCACCACTTGCTCTCTTGTGAACATTGTGCCTTGATCGGCCGTGATTGTCTCAGGGATTCGAAATCTGTATATGATTTGGTTTTCTATGAACTTGATTACCGCGATTTGATTGACATTCCCCAAAGGCATGGCTTCCCCTCATTTGGTGAAGTAGTCTGTAGCAACAATGATGAAGTTATGGCCCTTTGAACTTGGAGGATGTATCTTGCTGATTAAGTCCATGGCCCACCCTCTGAACGGCCAAGGCTTGACGATAGGACGGAGCTCGTCTGCAGGCACTTTTTGGACCGGCCCATGCAATTGGCAAGCTTTACAACCCTTCGAATAATGGAAACAATCGGCCGTGATTGTCGGCCAATAGTATTTGTGTCTTTAGATAAGTCACTTCATGATTGGGCCAGACCTGTGGGAACCACATATTCCCTCGTGCACTTGAGCCATTACCATATAGGCATCCTTCCTCTTGAGGCACCGTAACAATACCCCAGTGGCGCTTCTCTTGTAAAGCTTGTCCCCTATTATGATGTACTCAAGGGCCCTCTGCTTGACCCCGAAGTCAGCGTTAGCCGTTGGGTTACGGAGGTATTCTATCAACACCCCGATCTAAGCATCAGCGGGATCCACTTCTGTTGGTACCACCGCATCCTATCGTAGCACTTCGACTACTCCTTCGTTATACCCTGAGGCTTGCTGAGCTTCAGATTGTAACACTTGTACTCCCCAATAATTTGTTTGATCACCAGCTGGGAATCAGCCTTTATCTCTATCTACTGGGCTTTCATGGCGGCCAAGATATCAAGTCCCATAATCAAGGCTTCATACTCGGCCTGATTAATGGCTAGTGATTACCACACCAATGCCTGCCCCTGTTTGAGTGCTTGAACCATCAAACATGAGGATCCAAGGTTTCAACCCCAAGTAGTTAATGGGCTCGGTTGGTAAGTCACACACCTCCACGCATGGGTGTTGGGCTCGGAAATCTGCCAAAACTTGTCCCTTGATAGCCCTTAGAGGTACATAAGTTAAAGCAAATACATTCAACTTTATGGCCCACTTCACAAGTCTCCCTTGCAAGACAGGCCTATTAAGAAGGTACCGAATGATATCCACTTTTCACACAACCAAAACTTCCTTAGGTAATAAGTAATATTCAAGTTTAGTACAAGCATTGAACAATGATAAACAAAGTTTCTCAATAGGAGAATATCTAGTTTCTGCATCATTGAGAACTCTGCTGAGATAATATATAGCGCGCTCGGCCCCATTATTGTCATCCTGAGCCAACAAACAGTCTATAGCTTGTTCTTCGGCGACAATGTATAACTTCAGTGGCTTCCCTGGCTGCGGAGGTACCAGGACAGGGGGTTAGTCAAGGCAGCCTCGATCTGATCGAAGGCCTCTTGTTGCTTAGTCCCCCAGACCATCTCCTCTGTGTTCTTTATCTTTAATAGGGGTGAGAAAGCTTTCATCTTTCCAGTCGAGTAGGCGATAAATCTCCTTAGGAAGTTGATCTTGCCAAGCAAACTCTGCAATTCCTTCTTTGTTCTAGGAGGTCTCGCCTCTAGGATGGCTCGAGCCTTGTTTTTTGTCTACCTCAATACCATGGATGTGTACTAAGAAGCCCAGAAAGTTGCCTGCAGATATGCCAAAAGCACATTTAGTGGGGTTCATCTTAAGATTGTTGATTCTCATCTGCTTGAGAGCTTGTTCAAGCTCAACGAGGTGGACCTCGAAGCTCTTGGAAGATGGCGTTCATCGCCCTCTAATACATGGCCCCTACGTTTTTTAGGCCAAAGGGCATTACCAACCACTCATAGATACCTAAGGCGCCGAGGCACCTGAAGGCAGTCTTAAGGGTTTCGGCCTCAGCCACATATATCTGGTTGTAGCCAAAATAGCTGTCCATAAAACTCAAGATGGCATTGTTAGCCGCGACATCGACCAGCATGTCGGCCACAGGCATACCGTACTCATCCTTTTGAGTGGCCAAGTTCAGGTCTCTGTAATCAATACATACGCTCACCTGGATATTCTTTTTGATCACGGGGACTATGTTAGACAACCATTCTACGTACCTAGCAGTTCTTATGAACCCTACTTTCAGCAATCTCTCTACTACTGCCTTGATCTGGGCATCAACTAGGGATTGAACCTCCTCGGTGGTTGCTTGTGGGGCTTGCAACCTTCATTAGTGGGAAACCTATGCTCTACCATTGCCCTATCGAGCCCTGCCATCTCATGGTAATCCCATGCAAAGCAGTCGCAGTATTCCTTTATCAAAGCTACCATCTGATCCCGTTGCTGTGGGAGCAACTTGCCACTGACTTTGGTCATCCTCAGTTCATCTTTACTCCCTAAGTTAACTTCCACCAAAGGGTCTTGAGCTTCAAATGTGGGTACCCTTCTCTAAATGGGTTTCATGTGAGGGGGTTCGGCCAACATCCCGTCCTCGGGGTTATCTGAAGTCCTCTGGCATGGGTGCTCTGGGAGTTCATCCTCTTCGTATACTGCACTGAACATAGCCTCTTTAATGCTGGATTCAATTTGGAATAGGTGCGGTCGATCCAGCAGGCTTTGTACTTGTGATGGGAGATTAATCATTACTCTCGGTGTTAGGCTGTGGGTCGGCAAACAATTTGAGTTCAAAACCCTTCTTCGTCCAATCACACGATTCTATACCCCCTTCCTCATAGTTTACTTGAATGGCAATAGGGCTCATGTACGGGGAATAGAAAACAGCCTCAAACATCTTTACCTTGGCAGGGAACGGATTGGGATCGACCTATACTATCTCCACTTTATCACCCACCCATATCATTAATATCTGATGTAGAGTGGAGGGAACACATTCACTGGTGTGGATCCAATCTCTCCCCAGAATTACAGCATATGAAGGTTTTCCCTCAATACTCTATTGAATAGTTTTCTCATTCAAGTGGGCTTTAATGTAGAAGGGTTTCCGTAGGTTTTTCGAATAGCATCCCTTCCGTGACTGGCCCCTCGGGCTCTGTCAAGGAAGCCTACTCGGCCTCCTCGGCAAAAACATCTCCCTCGAGGGCTCTTGGCTGGTCCTTATTTCCCCAGAATTCAGGTGGTAGTATTCCAACCATTTCTATGCCGGCAAGGAATTCTCCATCCTCTCCCTCCATTATGTCAACTAGGATTGACTCTTTTAGAGAGTTACCATCAAAATCTAGTGGGACGAAGGGGTTCTCTTCTTCTCCCAAGAGATCATCTTCTGCAACCTCGGCCTCAGTCATTATCCGCTCGCCGGGAAGAGCACTGACTGGCTGAGGTCATCCAGGGCTGTGAGGGCCATACAGACATTCTCTTACTGCCTCAGTGAGAGGGCTACCAATTGCGTCCACCACCCCTATCATTGTGTTAAGCTCTTCTTCTTTATTAGTGGATGTGTTAGGGCCAGTTGTGTCGGTGGCTCGTTGCTCCAGGGCTTTATCCTCGGCTGGTTTTGGGAAATCCTATTCTAGCATCGTGGCTACTGAGGCTGCAGGAATAGCCTGCGTATTCCCTTCCCAGGCTGAGGTGAGCATTTGCAATATTTCCCTCATTCTGTGGAAGGCCCTTGCCCTCATCAGCCTCTTCTTCTGCGTGCGGGATTTGGAAGCAAGCTTGGGGGTTGATACTTCTGATACTACCTTCATCATCCACTGGCCTTGTGGTACCTCCGAGGGTGGTCTCATAGTTTTAGTGGCTCTCAGCTCACGATCATTAAGTACTGTGATATCCACTGATGACGAGTCTTGTTCTATAGTGACCTGTGTTGCTCTCCTTTCTCCCTTTGGGTGAGACTTCTCACCTGGGTTTGGTCGAGTGGCTTGGTCGATGGATTCATCGGCAGACTGATCGTGCCCCCCAGGCGGGAGTTGTTGGAGTTTTGACCTCAGATCCTTGGGTCAAGGTGTTTGCTTCTCAGGATTGAGCTTGGACAAATGAAATTCCTTGAGATCTTGGACAAGCTTCCCCAACATGGGAAGTGTAACGCCCCGAATAATTAATTAATTATTTAATTGAATTGTTTAGGAAATTAAGTTGTAAGAAAATATTAGAGTAAAAATATATTTTGTATGTGGGCCTAATTGTTGGTGTCAGGAGTAGTAACAATAAGGGGGTGTAAAGAAGGCCCATGAGGCCAAATCGCATAAGTGAATGAGAAAGCCCATAAGACCAAATAAAATATAAATAGGTGTTATTTTAGGGTTCGCTCACTTTAGAAGAAAAAAAAATAAGAATTGGGAGAGAAGAGCCAGGAGGGGGCGGCGAAGAGAGCTAGGGCAAGGCCAAAAAGAGCTTCGAATTCTTCAATCCAAGGTAAGGGTGGGGTTCTAACTCTATAATCAGGTCTATGAAGGGCTTTATGTAGGAAGGTTAGGGAACCCTAGGTGTTGTTAATTCTTGAGAACCCTAGTTGTAGGTATTGAACCCCAAATGTTGATGTTGAATCCTATTGATGATATTTGTTACCTATTGATAATGTATGAACATGTTTGTTGATGATTGGGAACCAAAAATCTGTCCTGGGCGCCATCTTGTTGATCGCAGGATTGCTGGGCGCCATGGGCGCCGAATGTGTTGCTGTGTTGTCCTGGCGCATGGGTGCCAAGGGCGCCAATGTCTGGCTGCCCGTTGCTGTTTCTGGCGCATGGGTGCTAATGTTGTGGCTGCCCTGTTGCTGTTGCTGTGTTGTTCTGCCGCATGGGCGCCAAGGGCGCCAATGTCTGGCGGCCCGTTGTTGTTTCTGGCGCAGGGACGCCACGGGCGCCAACGTTGTGGCTGCCCTGTTGCGGTTGCTGTGTTGTTCTGGCGCATGGGCGCCATGGGCGCCAATGTTGTGGCTGCCCCGATTGCTGCTGCTGTGTTGTTCTGGCGCATTGGCGCCAAGTGTGGCTGCCCTGTGTTGCTGTTGGGCGCTGTGGGCGCCAAGGGCGCCAAGTGTGGCTGCCCTGTGTTGCTGTTGGGCGCTGTGGGCGCCAAGGGCGCCAAGTGTGGATGCCCTGTGTTGCTGTTGGGCGCTGTGGGCTCCAAGGGCGCCAAGTGTGGCTGCCCTGTGTTGCTGTTGGGCGCTGTGGGCGCCAAGGGCGCCAAGTGTGGCTGCCCAAGGGTGAGCTCTATGGTTGTTGCTTGAAACGATTTGTTGCTGTTGGATATACATTTAAGCCACGGTTGCTAAATTGTTGATAGGTTGCTAGATTGTTAATAAGTGGCTAAATTGTTGATGAGTTGCTAACTTGTGGATAAGTTGCTAAGTTGTTGAATTGTTGTTGATGAGTTATTAACCGTTGGTTAAACTGTTGAAAATGTTGCACCTAGTTGGATTTGCCTCTATTTATTGGCAGGTGTTCTGTTGTAGGCCTATGGCCAACGTTGAGATCCCGTTGTTGTTGTGCTGTTACGTAGCTATTGTTATTGACTGCCTGAGTATTCATCATCGCGTTGCATGCATGGCATTACACGTTGGCCTGGATTGGCAAATTACGTTGAAAGATTATGTTGTTGATGCCTCTATTTATTGGCAGATTTTTACGTTGGGAGTTCTGCTCCGATGGTACCACATGCATATGCATAGTATCGAGTCGTATTCATGTTGCATCCTTAAATGATTATGTTGATGATTTGTGATTGATCAAAGTTGTTTGTTGGCTGAGAAGTGGTTAATTTAGATCCCCTGATTTTAATATATTGTTTTTCATGGGCTCTATTATATGGTTGGATATCTCACCCCTTCTGTTTGAATGTTACCCTTCCATTGGTAACGTGCAGGTAATCACGAATGAAGGCTGCTTACCTTTGTTTGATCGAGTCGGTGTCGTCGCTCTGATACGTAACACTCGGGGGGATGAACACATGATTTCATTAGTGTTTGCTATGTTATTTTGTTGTTGGAACTTTAAGTTGTTAATTGCCGTTTTTGAGCTGTCTTTAGTTGGTTAAAGACGCCACGTTTATTTGAACTGATTTTGTTGCGAATCCGCTGCGTAGTAATGAAGATGATTTACTTTTAAAAGATTAAAAGGTTGTTTATCGGTTCATCCAAAAGTAAGTGTTATGTATCCGTTTTCGCAGGCGAATTAACCTGTGTGTTGTTTTTACGAAGAGAGTGTGGCACTCCATTTGTTTGTTGGAAATTTTTATAAACTCTGATTTTCGCATTATTTTACCGGGTAGAAATGGGGTGTTACAGGAAGTCTCCTCTGAGGTTCCTTGCGCTGACTTGGCTCCCCTACCTGCAGTCTGTCTTGCAAGAGAGCTACATACTTAGCCACAGTGGATCCCAGGAGGTCCCAACCGTTCAAAGGCCGATACTCTTCTTCGTAGGGGAATCTCATATTTGGGGACCCACATATACTTATTTTTTCTCTTCCCCCGATCGCTCCCCGAGAAGGAAACCATGTAGGTGTTCATGTTGGGAAAATGGTCAGTGTCAACAGTCATCTCTGGCACCCCTTTGTCGGCCATCTTAAACCTCCCCTTCCTAATAGCTTATTGAATGGCTCACTGGAAGATGATACAATTGGAGGTGGCATGATTGAATGAATTGTGCCATTTGCAGTACTTCTACACCTTTATCTCTTCGGGCGGAGGTATCTTGTGCCCATCGAGGAGCTTGATTTGCTTATCTTTTAGCAGGTAGTGAAAGATCTGGTCCACTTAAGATATATCAAAGGAGTACTTAGACATGTTTTCCACGTCGTCCTTCTCCTTCCCCTTGGCAGGCTTAGAAGCAAGACATAGGTAAGTCTTCCTTTTGACTATCTCGGCCACCATGATGTCTGTCGCGTAATCGGCTGACTCATCATAGTCAAAATCTTCTTAATGTCAACTACTGACACAAACTGAGGTCCTCGACCCCTGGTGGCCTTCTTCCTCTCTTTCTCCTGTATGTTTTGTTCAATTTGGATAGCCCTAGAGGCCAGGCCACTAAGCTCACTACAAGCTTGTCCCACGAGCTTTTCCTTCAATTGAGGGTGCATTCCAGAGATAGCCATGGAAGTGAGTTGTGATTCTGGAAAAAGGCACTGAGAATTTTTTTTCCATCTTTCTGAATCTTCCAATGAAGTCTGTCACAACCTCGTCTACCTTCTGCTTTAAATTCATGAGATTGGTTGCGGTGACTTCGGGCTGTGGCCAATAAAACCTGTCATGGAAGCACCTTTCCATGTCTGCCCAGGTCTGAATAGAATCAGGTGGGAGTGAAGAGTACCATGAGAAAGCAGTCCCTTTTTAGGACAAGGGAAACAACTCACTAGTGCAAAAAAGGGATTTAAAGTCAGGCGAAAAAGGGATTTTAAAGTCAAGCATTTATTTCGCCTGACTTCGTAAGTCTGTTTTAAAGTCAAGCATTTGTTTCGCCTGACTTCGTAAGTATGTTTTAAAGTCAAGCCTTTGTTTCGCATGACTTCGTAAGTATGTTTTAAAGTCAAGCCTTTGTTTTGCATGACTTCGTAAGTATGTTTTAAAGTCAAGCATTTATTTAGCATGACTTCGTAAGTCTGTTTTGAAGTCAGGCTTTAGTTCCGCCTGACTTTAAAAGTTCATTTTTTTAAAAAAAAGAATTATTTGGTAGCTAAGGTCTGAACAACAGAATTCAAATTCTTTAACAAAAATTAGTACAACTACCAACATATACATGAACAAAACTCCATATCCTTTGTATAATCCTTGTTAATGATAATATACAAATTCTTTAACAAAAATTAGTACAACTACCAACATATACAAAGCCTACTGATAAATAAAATTTGCTAATGATAATAAGCCTACATTCTCACAATTAATTCAACTTGTTCCATGTCTTTTAAACGCTTGGTAGCTCCACCAATTGGTAATGTGCTGCTATAAAGTATGCTTTTGACATCTCCAAGAACCTCGCCATCGTCCTCAAAACTCAGATCCGAAATCTTCCAAGAACCTCGCCACTGTCCTCCGCCTCATCTCCTTCGGATCCATCTCCTCGCATCCCATTGCCACCGCCTCAGCTCCTTAGAATAGCTGCTCACCTTACAACTCCACTAAGTCCAAAGGAGATCATCCAAACAATTGTTGAAGTATTCAGACTAGTTAAACAGAAAGAAAAATATTGTCAAAGGGAGAACCAGAGCTTAAAAACCTCAACCAGGAATCTATGAACTAAATGAAAATAATATTAACAAAGAATCTTTTGACATGTAAGTGGGATAAGCATAATGACTAGATACACATTGAGCTCTCTACCTCCAAGAACCTCACAATACTTTCATGTTGTATTATTGAGGTTGACATGTTTCTTGAAGGCAACACAAAAGGTATGATTTGTCTGATAAAGTTATCAAGTGACTCACTCAACAGATAAATAAGTTCTCATTGTTATTATTAACATTGACATGAGAATTGCCATCAAAGCAACCTTTCAACATTTATTTGTTTATTCTTATAACTACTATAATAAGTATAACAGTAGCTAATAATCAAATAGTAAGGAAGACTATTGTTCTCATTTTTTCTCAATTGTCCTCATCAAGCAGTTAAATAATAGTGCAAGGAAATTTTCATCAAAACAAATAAATGCAACATTGATATACCTATACCTCCGCGGTCTGCAATCTAGGCGGTTTCCAATTCACAATTTCAACCTGTTCTGAAAACAAGAAGTCAAAAATTAAGGACAGGGGATAAAAGAATTAAAATACCAAGGAACCAGTGATAAGAAGGTATTAAAGGATAAGCTATATCAATTACAGGTTGCTTAAGGTCTGCATTTTACAAAACGATAAAAAAGTACGCATGCATGTTTGGCCTTTACTTTGCTAGTCAGTTTTAACAAATATTTTCATTCATAGTTTTACTGAGCTGCTACACTAATATTTTATGACCTTATGGATATATTAATGTTGTTTTCCCTGTCTAAAAGACACTTTACGTACATTAAAGTCAATGCATGGTGGACATGACACTTTAAATATTCAAAAGCCATAGTGAGGAAAATTTCTTAAACCAGAAGTACAAATGCATTTTTGCTAGGGATGATCAGATGAAACAAAATGATGAATAGAAACTTACTGTTCCCAGCACATCACTAACATCAACTGATGCAAACTCACATGAAAGTGCAGGAAAACTACAAGACAAATTGAAGCCATTAGCCAAAATAGAAACGGAGAGCTTATAAAAGGCATGAAATTGATTGAACATACGCAAAATACTATTGCTAGCTAAGCTACATGAATTGAAACTCTTAAGACAAAAGTCATGAGATATGAGAGCTAAAATTATTGCATTGGCAATCCTGGATTGCAAGTCAATTTCACAAATGATTATAATACATAAAAAAAAATCAACTCTACGGTGTCTCAAAACATCCACCCACTCTAGTTGAAAACAAGCTTGAAAGGAAGAAAGAAAAAACTGAATTAACATCAGAACTCTTGTCAATAATCACGGATGTGGAGGTGCTGACAGATAAATAATCATTGAGTTCTTGCAACAAGCTTGCATGATATATATATCCAAATGAAATTTGACAACTAATTCTTGGATAGACGTTGCAAAGAACTAAATTGAGACATAAAGAATATTTATCAAACCAGAGCACATACATAAGTAATACCTTAAAGGGTTAACATATTATAAACATACAATAGAAGTGATTAAAGCTACTGGCCATTCCAAATAAAAATATCATGGCGAGAGCTGCTACTATGGATAACCCTGCTCCAGATAACGATGCCTCAGTTAAATCTCTTGGGATTTTTCTGTTGAAAGACAACGAGTAAAGAGTTATCTATTGGGTAAAAGATAATTTCACACATGTACATTCACAAATCTACCTTTATTACATACTAAATTTGATTACTCTCCCTTGAGTGACTTAGTTTCTTATTCTATTCTCCAATAAAGAATGAGATAAACCATTAATTCTTAACTTTCTCTTTTATCCCATATTGGTGCTTAATTTCTCCAAAAGCGGTCTGCAATCTAGGCGGTACTACATAATTTAAAACTAGCAAGCTCACGAGATTCCAAAGGGTTAAGCACCTCGTTAGGAATACGAGCATAGTATACAGGGCCCCTTCCAGTAACAGCTTCAAGCAGGAGGACACCGAAGCTGTATACGTCACTCTTCTCATTTAACAAACCACTGAATCCAAAAGTTTGGCCAAACCAAAATCAGAAACTTTTGCATTGAACTCATTATCGATCAATATGTTGCTAGACTTTATATCACGATGAATGACTTTTGGTTCTATTGCTTCATGTAAGTAAGCAAGCCTGCCACCAATCACAGTAAAATAGGGAGATTAATCAGTAGGATTAGGTCTCATGTTGAAATTTCCAGAAAAGCAAATCTGATTACTTATTAATCTATAGCATAATATTATGAAGAAACAAAAATAATCCAACAATAACATTTGTGATAGATTTTGACATGCACAAAATACTAAAAGTAACAACATTTATAAATGAAGGAACATGAAAATATTTTGGGATAAAAAGAAAATCATAGACAAAGGATGTATGATAATTAATAATTATACTGAGCAATTTGGGACCTGACAATACATGGTTCATATTTCTAAGTTACGAGCTGAACTTACGCTTTGGTTGTGCCAAGTATAACTTTCATGCGGGCCTCCCATGTAACCATTGTTCTAAGTTACCATTGTTCACATATTCATATACTAGCATCCGGAATATCAATTGCAAAGTAGATTCATTATAAAAAAGAAGAAACATAACATACAAATAAATTCTATACAATTTTGGACCAAGTATAGAATATGACTCTCACAAACCAGAGTTAATGCTATTATTGAAAACTATTGAGAAATAGACAGGTAAGAGCGCAACTACAACAAAATATGGCCCAGATACCTGTGGACGCCTTCTACACAATATCCAAGCAAGAGAACAAGATGCTTATGTTTAACATGGCCTATGGCCTCCACTTCAACCCTGAATTCTCTCTCTTCTTGTCCCCTATGAACTCAATGTGGAACACAGTTACTTATCAAGATTAAAAATAAGTCATTGTACACAAATAGAGTCTAAAAGTGCCAGAGGAAAATATTAAAAGGGTACGCATACGCCAATGATAATATAAAATATCCTTACAAGTTGTTAAGAAGTTTCTTCACTGCCACCTCGGCTCCATTGATCAGTGTTCCCTTTATTTTCGTTTCTACTCTTATTTTTTTCTTTATAAGAGTTTTTAGGAAGTTAATTCACATATATGTAAGCTTTTGTTATTATGAAAGGAAAAAAATCCAAACTCAATAAACCCAAATGACAAAAAGATAAGAAAAGGGTCAAATGCACATATTTTTACTGCCATTCGCGTGTTGTGTAATTTCCACAGAAACCAAGCAACATCTTTAAGATCTGGGCAGATTTCTGGACAAAATAATGAAGGAAAGTATCCATTCTAGAATCCATAGCACGCCAAACAAGGAATATGATCTACAAAAATCAAAATCTAAAACAATAATGACAATAATAATATATAATCATAATCACAATCAATAATCGGTAAAAAAAATAATAACAAGAGGGCAGTTGTAACACCCCCTTTCTACCAGGAAAATTTTTGACAAAAATCAGAGTTTTCAAAAATGTTTTTCGCTACACCCACAAGGGATGCCACATTTACACCAATAACATCACACGTCAGTAAATAAAATTCACCATTAAATAGTAAGATACTTAACAGTAACTCCATCACCATGCAGCGGAATAAAAATAAAGGTTCAACAATTAATCCATAACATCACCATAAAACTACAGAAATTAAATAATAAAGACAGTTGACAAAAACTAGCATTCATCCCCCCGAGTGCTACGTATCAGAGCGACGACACTGACTCAACTAGCGAAGGTAGACATGCCTTCACTCGCAATCACCTGCACGTTACCAACATAGGGGTAACATTCAAACAGAAGGGGTAGGATATCTAACATTATAATAGCATATATGATAGGCAATATGCTAGAGTTACGACAACTATATCCACCACCTCACAACAACATCAAAATGGCAAACACCAATAGACATCACCAGCATCATGAGTAAATGAATGAGATGCAACCCACACCAACGGGTATATGCATGTGGTACCAATCATCACCAATAAAGTAGCCAATAAGGGCATCATCACCTATATGAGCATCACCATCATCACCTATAGCTCCAAGGCCGAAGCCATCATCACCAAAATAATGCATATGCAATATATGCGACACCATGTGTTGAACCAAGAGCAAACACTCCTTGTTTTGTATGATAACAAATTACATCTTATCTACTAATGGTTCAAGTTGAAAAAAGTGCAGGACAAAAATTAAAGAGGAGAAGACACTAAAGTGGAGTAGCTTGGAGAAGAAGCAAACTCAAGACCTAAATTGTTTATAAGCTTTCTTTAGGACACTGTGTAAGGTCCTATCACTGAAGGTCTATGACTTTTAGTAGCTGAGAGATGAGTTTTTCAAAACATGCATGGTGCATCAAAATAGTTTTGAAAAATATTTTATAAAATTGCATGCATGCATAAGGTGGCAACAAAAACCCTAAAACTATTTTTTGTTGAAAGATTAAAACCCTAAAAATAGTTTTGTTGAAGGCTTGAAATCAAAATCCTATTCTTTTACAAAGATAATAGATTATGGTTATAGATTAGGTTCCTGAATGTTTCAGAGCACATAATCGATTACTCTCCTATTTTAACTAAAACAAATAATCGATTATCAAGCCAAGAATTGTTTCCTTTTTTACAACAATAAATCGATTAGAGCCTCATTTGTACTATATATCATAATCGATTAGTGGCTTGCCTTACTTTCCTTTTTTACAACCATAATCGATTATAGCTTCAAATAACCATATATCATAATCGATTAGTGGCTGCCTTCCTTTCTTGACAACAATAATCGATTACTCCTCTGAAATAAATTCAGGAGCATAATCGATTATATCATCATTTAACCAAGTAATATAATCGATTATGAAGCCATCCTTTTGACAACAATAATCGATTATGTGCCTATTTGAACTAATATCAGTAATCGATTATCAAGCTTTCAAAATGTTCCCTTATACATCTATAATCGATTATGCACTTGAAAAACATAAAGGCCATAATCGATTATATCAAGCATTAAATGTGTTTTCCATTTTTCATATTTTTCTAAGCCTATAAATAGGGAAGTGTGTTTCACATTTCAAACACACCACTTTTTACAAATTACTATACGTCTCACATACACTTTCTAGATTTGAGAAAATAAGCTTTTCATTGTCATATATTTTATAAAGCTTTTCTATTTTCCAAATCACTCATCTCTCTAAGTTGCTATACTGTCATACTGCCCGAAGTGATTGGATCATAGATCTCAAAGTTGTATTCGTTATTTTAAGTGGGGTCACTCTGAAATCCGGGGAAGTTTTCTTGGGGTCTCTCAATCAGGAGATTGAGTTGGTTTGAAATCCTGGGAAGTTTTCTTGGGTCTCTCAATCAGGAGATTGAGTTGGTTTGAATTCCTGGGAGGTGATCTTGGGTCTTTCAATCAAGGAAGATTGAAGTGGTAGTGAAATCCTGGGAGGTGCTCTTGGGTCGTTCAATCAGGAGATTGAAGCGGTGTTGAAATCCTTAGCTAGGTGCTCGGGTTCTCAGTTCGGGGGAATTGAGATTTTCTATTTTGAAGTTGCCTGTTTGTAAACAATTCTTCAATATAGTGGTTGTTATCAAGTCCAAAGGTTGCAAAGCCGGAGGCCGAGGACGTAGGGCTTTTATCCCGAACCTCGCTAAATTCCTGGTGTATCTCTATCCCTATCTCTTTACATTTCTTATTGTTTATATCTGTCCATATTATTATACTGCTGTGATCTATTTATAGCTATACTACTCAGATCTGTTTATAATCATACTCTTCATACTATTTAAGATCTGTTTATAGCTATACTATTTAGATTTGTTTATAATATCACTCAGTGGATTTATTGTAAAACTATATCCCTACTCTGATCTGAATCTGCTAATCTGGTTATAGTTATACTCACTGTACTACAGATCTGTTTATCTATCATCTTCTCTATCACTACTGTAGATCTGCTATATTCAATATCATTGCATTACTTATAAAACAACCTTATTGTGAATATTGAATATAGAGTAATATCTCATTGTGCCTGATCTGCCTGCTTGCATATATCTGATAAGTTCAAATCTCTTTTTCCGCATTTGATTTAAACAAACTTATCATTTATTTTGAAAAGAATCCAAGATTCACACATAACCTTATTTGTAACACCCTAAAATATTTAATTAATTTATTTAATTAAGTATTTAGGAATTTATTTAATTTACTGGGTATAATTGAATTAATTAGAATTTATAGTAATATGTGTAGGAAATATTAGAGGGTGGAGGTGCCAAACTAAATGGACTTGGGCTTAAGTGAGAAGCCCAAGCCCATCATTCTTGTCATATGCGAAGTGGACTAGTGATTAGGGGTTAGGGTTTGTGGTGGCAAAATTGCGAAATTTGAGACAAGAGAGAAAAGAAAGAGTGGAGCGTGAGAAAGAGAGAGCAAGGGGCGGCCAAGAGGAGAAGGAGAAGAGGAATTTCGAAGATCAAGGAGAGAAGAGATCTCCATCGTAGCTGAGGTTCTGTGGGTGACTGCATCCTAGGGCATCGAATCCTTCTTCTTAAAAAGGTTAGGGGAGCTCTATCCTTCCATCTAATAGATCTCATGATAGGTTCTAGATCTAAGGTTTATACTAGATCCATGTGGTTCTTGATGTTCTTTTATGTTCTTGATGTTCTTGGTTTGCTCATGATGATGATTTTCATATATATATATACATGTGTATGCCATATGCGAATTGACCTTAGTAATTGAACCTTGAGGTGATGCGACCCATGTGTGTGTTTTGATGATTTTGGCACTTGTGTATTCATGAAGTTATGATTTGGTGTGTTGGATGCTTGAGTGGTTCATACGTGTGTGCATAGGTACCTAGGGTGCCAAAGTGTTGATGTTGATAATGAGTAAAAATGATTTTTGATGATGTGAATAAAGTTTGGTTTTTGGTGGTTGGAATTTTGGGTTGATCATATGAAAAATTTTGAGGAAAATAATGTTTTGTGCTGAAATTTGGCAAAAATCTGGTGCTAGCACTGTTTCTGGGCGCCAGGCGCCCTGTGCTGGGCGCCAAGGGCGCTGTGCGTGTGTCTGTGCGTGTTGCTGGGCGCTGGGTGCGAGCGCTGGGCGCTGAGCGCCCGTGTGCGTGTGCGCGTGTATGGCGCTGGGCGCTGAGCGCCCATGTGCGCTGAGCGCCCATGTGCGCGTGTTCCTCGTGTTGCGCCTAGGCGCTGGGGCGCCAGGCGCTGGGGCGCTGGGCGCCAGTGTGCGTGCGTGTTGCGTTTTGCTGGGCGCTGGGCGCCCAGGGCGCTGGGCGGCCCAGGGCGCTGGGCGCCCAGGGCGCTGGGCGCCCAGGGCGCCATTTTTCAGGAAATCCCAAACGTTTTCGAAAACTGTTTTCGCTATAACTTTTGACCCGGATATCCGTTTTGAACGATTCAAAAAGCGTTGTGAAGCATTTTCAGTTGTCTATCTGTGTGTTTCCATTTTTAAAAATAAAAACTTAGAATTTCTGAAGGTTGCTGGGGCGCCCCAAGTGGCTGTTCCCGGTGATCGTTGACGTGACAATGAAAAGGATGTTTTGGGTGTTTTTAAAAAAATTCTCTTTTGCGTACGACCGGGTGGTTTTTAACAAAGTAATGTCAAAAATGATGATTTTGACGATGATGCCTTAGGGGCTAGTTAAATGACTGTTTCTCCCTTAGTGGCTATTATTATTATTTATGACGTGTAAAAGACTGTTTTGCCCTTAGTGGCTATTATTATTTATAATAGTGTGCAAATGACGATGATGCCCTTGGTGGCTAGTAAATGACGTTTTTTGCCCTCAGTGGCTATTGTTTGAGTTGATGATATTATGTATAAGTGACGATGAAAACCCAGTGACGTTTGAGGCCCGAAAGGCCAAGTGATGTTAAGGTCTAAATGGCCAAGTGAAGTTGTGTGTTGATTGTGGATTTGGCAGGTGCTTGTGCTCCTTGTGAGCAAACCGGTAAGTGACGGGTCACATAGTTGACTATGATTTGAGTACTTGTGTATTTGTGTGTTTGTGAGTGGTGCATGTCATAGTGTCTCATGCCCATATGCATAAACCCAGTGATGTTTTTGAGGCCTGAGTGGCTAAGTGACGATGAGGCCTTAAGGGCTAAGCGACGTTTGTGAAAAGGTACCTCATGCATATGCCCGCGAGTGGGTTGCATTTCATAAGCCTACATGACATGGGGTGAGTTATTGTAAGTGATGTGAATGTTGAGTGTTTTGGATGCTGATTGTTCTAGTGCGTAGCCTACGATTAGTACTTATCATATTTTCTATTATATGGATTGAAATGATGCTCACCCTTTCCTGTTTGAATGTTACCCCCGTGTTGGTAACGTGCAGGTGATTCCCAGTGAATGCCTTAGCTTCACTTCTTGAGTCGAGTCGTCATGCTCTGATACGTAGCACCTGGGGGGATCTGTTTGATGTTTTGCTGATGTACTTGAATTTTTATACTGTTGATGAGTTGATTTACTTTCCGCTGCGTTGATGTTGGATTTTATTACGTAGTTTTCGATGTTTTGAGGTCTCCCTATTGTGGAGTGCTATGTATTGCACCTTTGACGACGTATTATTTTATTTGAGACTTGAGGTTTTTACTTTGACGTATGTGTGACACCCTCGTGGTGAAATCGAAAATGATTTTGATCTCTGATTTTCTTAAGTAAAATGAAAGGGGTAGAAAGGGGGTGTTACATTATTCACCCCCCCCCCCTCTAAGGTTATACTATTGTCTAACACCATGAACAATGCACCAGAGACAATTAACAACAACAGACATTTAATTGACACAACATCACCAATATCAATAAGTGGTCATAGACCCATCACCTATCACCTTAGCCAATAAAATAGGCACATCACCTGTTATATCATCACCAATAACACCAATCATCACCAATAACACCTACACCTATAGGACAGTCTAACAACTTGACCAACAATCACCGACCCCAAAGACACCAATAAATTTCCGACATCAATGGCAACAACAATTTTACAACACCGGGGACAACGACAATTTACGACGCCAGGGAGAGTACCAATTTACAACAAACAGCGGCATTTGTTTACAGCAAAGAGTAAAGATAGCCTTTAAAAACAGCAACTCAAAAATGGAGACAGCAACAGTGATTTTCCAGGGAAAACAGCAACACAAAAATGGAGACAGCAACAGTGAATTTTCAGAAAAAACAGCAACATCATTTTTAGAAAAACAGCAACATTTGTTCACTGTGACAGCAACATCAATTTTTAGAAAAACAGCAACATTTGTACACTGTGACAGCAACATCAATTTTTAGAAAAATAGCAACATTTGTTCTACTGTGACAGCAACGTTAATTTAGAAAAACAGCAACATTTGTTCACTGTGACAGCAACGTTAATTTAGAAAAACAGCAACATCAATTTTTAGAAAAACAGCAATATTTGTTCTACTGTGACATCAACATTAATTTAGAAAAACAGCAACATTTGTTCTACTGTGACAGCAACAAGACAGAAACTGGCGCCCAGCAACAGGGCACCTAGCACAACAGCAGCACAAACAGACTTGGCGCCCAGGAACAGGGCATCTAGCCCAACAACACAGCAAATGGCGCCCAGGAGCAAGGCGCCTAGCAGGCCAGCAACACAGAAACTGGCGCCCAAGAGCAGGGCGCCTAAATCAGCAACAACATCACAGAAACTGGCGCCCAGGAGCAGGGCGCCTAAATCAGCAACAAGCACAGAAGACACTGGGCGCCTAGGGCGCCCTTCACAGCAACACAGACACGCACCAATCACCACTGGGCCCTAGGGCGCCATTTCCTGCAACTCAGAAACACACTGGGCGCCTTGGGCGCCACTTCCAGCAACCAAGACAGCAACACTGGGCGCCTAAGGCGCCTTCCTCAACAACACCACAACAACACTGGGCGCCTAGGGCGCCACGTCCAGCAACCAAGACAACAACAAAGACATATGCGACAACATCATCAATGGCGCCCATGGCGCCTAGGGACCAATTGTTTTCGATTTTGATTTCCACCATATTCAATCACCAATTACCAATTTCAAACATCATGAGTATATTTAACATCACCAA